>BGNK01006575.1:0-18198 GCA_003297005.1 Symbiodinium sp. clade A Y106 | reverse complement strand
GGCCTCCAGCCCACATTGTTGAACATCATGTAGGTCCTTGATCCTTTCTTCCTCCTCCTCAAGTAGGTCTTGAAGTAGCGTTGATCTGTCCAACATCTCATCCACAATCTGTTCTTGGAACTCACTTGAGCGCACCAGCGCTCCATCAAGCGGGGTGTTCTCCTCCTCATCAAACTTGTTCTGGGGGTAGATCTTCAAGACATCATCCTCATGAATGAGATACTGTTGCTTAAGCTCTGTGGCTTGTGTCAGCGATTGTTGTAGATCAAGTTTGGGAGGTATGTTGAAACCCAGGTCCCGTAGTTGCATGCGACATTGGTCAGTCAACTTTGATGTTCGTGGGGTATATACCATCAGAACCACACGATCTCCTTGGAAACGTTGGGTTTCATGCCACTTCTTGGGACTAAACGTCACGGGTTCCCCAAGTGAAAGAGGTCGGATGTCCCCTTGGACCCATCGCCCACCTTGAACTTCTCGCCAGTGATGACCACCTTCTTTTTCTACCCACAACTCACCCCCCTGAAAGTCCGTGAGTGCCAACACCGTGTTCTCCGAGTTGGCGTGGTTGTGAGAGTCCCTGTGCGCTCGTAGCTGTGCTCCTCTTGCAACCGTCACCACACCAAATGAGTCCTTGCCTGTCAGCTCCTTGGCCGCTTTGACCATGAACACGGTAGTTGCCGGCATTCTCGATGAAGATGTGCGTAGTCCTGACACACCACCATGCGTGTACATGCCCGTTGACCACGACGTAGAGGTAGTTTGTGACTTCTTGTCCATACGTAGAGATCCTTGTTGACGGGTCCTTTCCAGNGAAGATGTGCGTAGTCCTGACACACCACCATGCGTGTACATGCCCGTTGACCACGACGTAGAGGTAGTTTGTGACTTCTTGTCCATACGTAGAGATCCTTGTTGACGGGTCCTTTCCAGCATATCGTAGATTCTCAAAACGGCCTCCTCATCGTATCGCTCGTCCAGATCGTACTCAATGGCAAGATCCTCAATCGCCTGCTCCAGTGGTGTGAGTGCCTNTTGACGGGTCCTTTCCAGCATATCGTAGATTCTCAAAACGGCCTCCTCATCGTATCGCTCGTCCAGATCGTACTCAATGGCAAGATCCTCAATCGCCTGCTCCAGTGGTGTGAGTGCCTTAATTGCCATCAGTCGCGTCTTCTCTGACAATCGACGACTTGGTTCACGATCTTCAGTAAGGCCCCCACCTGGATGCGAGACAGAATCTTTGGGTACTACGACTTCCCCATATGGACCCGACGACGAACTTCCCAGCTCTGAATCTCNCAATCGACGACTTGGTTCACGATCTTCAGTAAGGCCCCCACCTGGATGCGAGACAGAATCTTTGGGTACTACGACTTCCCCATATGGACCCGACGACGAACTTCCCAGCTCTGAATCTCTCGTTGGTAGAGGGACATCTCCCTCCTTGGGTACTACGACTTCCCCATATGGACCCGACGACGAACTTCCCCGCTCTGAATCTCTTGTTGGTAGAGGGACATCTCCATCATCTCCTTCAACAACTGCCTCCTTTCTCCGCAGCCTCTTAGTAGGAACCGGAAGAATGGCCTCCACAAGGTCAGGTTTGATAATCTCATCAACGTCCACCAGGTTTGCCTTCATGTGCATGGTTGTCAAGTAGCGTCCATTTGGGTCCCGTACAACGAAACCGCCACGCAGCTCAGTTGATGGTCCCACAAACACTCCATTGTCCCACTTGTTGTCGAGATCNTTTGCCTTCATGTGCATGGTTGTCAAGTAGCGTCCATTTGGGTCCCGTACAACGAAACCGCCACGCAGCTCAGTTGATGGTCCCACAAACACTCCATTGTCCCACTTGTTGTCGAGATCGAACTTCCCACCTTGTCCAAACACCTTTGCCTTGATCGCCACAGGTGACCCAAACGGCACAACAGCCCTTGATCGTCCTAGGGCAAACTCTCGCTGAGCCCAGGCAGCATGACTCATAGCCAGCGGCCAACAACTTCTTGGAAGCCCCGACGACTGTAGCAAAGTTCGTGCTCTTCTTTTCAGCATCTTCACCACCAGTTCTGCCTTGCCGTTGCTCTGGGGTGATTGTGCCTCCCCGGTGGTTGGATAGACATCTCGCTGCAAAAGCCAACGTCGAATCCCCTGTCCTCGGAGTTCACGGGCTCTGTCACTGTGGATTCTCTGTAGCGGTAGGCCTTCCGCTCGTAGTTGNTCCCCGGTGGTTGGATAGACATCTCGCTGCAAAAGCCAACGTCGAATCCCCTGTCCTCGGAGTTCACGGGCTCTGTCACTGTGGATTCTCTGTAGCGGTAGGCCTTCCGCTCGTAGTTGTACGTACATCAGCCTGATCGCGGCCTCGACCTCAGGAGCAGTCCTCGTCTTGAGCGGGATCATGAAGTGAACATTCTTGTACTCGAGGGCATCCACAATGTCCTTGAATAACTTCTGGTACTCTTCATTCGCTGACTCCATCTCCTTCTCTTCCTCACCTGTGAACTCTGGTTCCTTGTCACCAAGCTCATCCAAGTAGTCTTGCTCCTCTTCCAGAGGTATTTCACCCACACCACCTCCATCATCGTCCTTGCCATGGCGATCGTCATCGGGAGGACGCTCCCCTGAGATGGCATAGTCCTTGGCGCCGATGATGTTGGGCATCGTGTAGTTGCCAACCAAAGCATATCGGTACCCCTTGCCGTCCGCATTCTCACCCTTCTGCCGAAAAGGCCCACAAAGGTCCAAAGACAAGGTATAGCAGCTTGGTGCAATTAGATGCCTATGGCATCTACCGGTAGCCGCCGTCTCAACGCAGATCTTGCATCGACGATTGTAGGGCAGATGTCCGTTTGCAACGTGCTTCCTCCATCGCCGAAGTTCCTCAGGGCTCATTTCAGGTGAGCCCGCGGCCGCACTGCAGAGGAGCAAAGGCTCAGGTATTCTCCTCCACGAAAGAATCCCTCTAGCGATCATCTCGTTGAACTCCCTTGACCATCCAGCTGCGGAGTCACTGGAAGCGTTCACGCCAGGGCCCCATCCAACACTGTCGCCTCCACTCAGCTCCAGGTTCGTTGCGACACAGTAACATTCGGAAACTCCTTCGGGCGATGCCTGGGTAACTGGNGAGTCACTGGAAGCGTTCACGCCAGGGCCCCATCCAACACTGTCGCCTCCACTCAGCTCCAGGTTCGTTGCGACACAGTAACATTCGGAAACTCCTTCGGGCGATGCCTGGGTAACTGGTATCTGGTACTCCCGCTGAAAGCTCTGCCAGGTCGCTGTAGACCACCATGTTGATGCAGGATTCAAGGTCACAGCGAGGTACGGAGAAGATTGCTGGTGTAGCCTTGAACCTTCTTTGGCCACCATCCACAATAACAACTGCTTGGTCGCCAACTCCTCGCAGAAGTTCGAAGGTGGAGCCCCCAGAATGCCCTCAATCTGACCACGGCAGGCAGCCCACATCAAGGCCTGGTAGGCTGGGCTATTTCCTTTCAAAGTAAATCCTTTGCTTCGATGCACGTTCACATTGAAGAACACCATCTTGTCCGTCTCCGTGATCTTGTAGGGCTCTGCTGTCTCACCCTCGCGCTCATACAGCTTGACAATCCACCGCTTGGCTAGCAAAGTCTTCCTTTGGGATCGCCTCATTGGAAGTGCCTTCAAGTACTTCTTTCCAGACTCCTCCGACTTGTTCACATTTACTGCCAACATAGCCATCAGTCGGTTCTCCAGGCCTTGAAGAGGAGAGCCCGGAGCCTGAAGCGCCTGAAGGAGAATAGCACGATCACCATTTTGGGCGTATGTCATAAAGAGCTCGTCCCACTCCTTCACCTCCGTCAAGCACAAAGTTCCTAAGAAGGTCTCGGCCGTAGCCTCCCGCAACTCCTGTAGCTTCTTCTGCTCGAGTTGGTCCATGAGGCTCAAAGCTTGCGTCTCCCCCAGCAACGGACAGTTCCCCTTGACGACCGTTTTCAGGACGCCGTGCTGCGGGTGGATTATTCTCAAACCGCCCCGTTTGGTCCAACTCAGTTCACAACCGAGCTGTTGGACAAGAGCTCCCAGAGGAAGGATGGTAGCTGCTTCCATTGGTCCTGCCGAGCTTGACGTTGGCATCAACGTCCCGGCCTTGTTTTGCTGTAATGTGACCACCTGCCCTCCAGCCAGCTCCACGGACACAGGAACCTCAGGTAGCTCCTCCTCAGGTCGACGGTCACGGAAAGCATGAGAGGCACCGGAGTCCAACAGTGCCAGGCGCTCACCCTCATCAAAGCCCAGGTCTTGCATCCGAGCTGCGAGCTCCTGTAGACTCTTATCTGTCGTCACTTGAATTGCTTGAAGCCGAGTCAACTTATTGAGCATTGTGTTTGCCTGCTGAAGTAAAGCACTGATCTCCTGCGCTTTGTCATCGCTTCCCGTACCCTCGGTCGCCGGCTGAGTGGTAGTAGATGCTGAAGCTGGCATAGATGTAGACACCGAAGGGGCCGACAAGGTAGATCCCGCAGTGGTAGAAGATAGGGTCGCGCTTTGGAAGGAGTCCAGCAACGCCTGCTGATGCTGGACTGCAGNCCCGCAGTGGTAGAAGATAGGGTCGCGCTTTGGAAGGAGTCCAGCAACGCCTGCTGATGCTGGACTGCAGCCTGATTCAAGGTAGGGGCTCCTGCTGCAGCCGTTGCCGAAGCCGCTGAAGTTGAGGTAGCTCCAGGGGGCTGCTGTCGCCCCTTAGCAGGCGACTGTCTCTTCACTGGACAATCCTTCTGTGTGTGTTGGGTTGATCCACAGTGCCAACACCTTGACTTCTTCTCTTCCTTTGACACAAAGGTATGATCGAACTTGCAGTTCTGACCCTTGGAGCACCCTGTGGTAGATTGAAAGAACCGACAAGGAACCTTTGTCCCCTGAGGTTGACCATCCCTTCTTGTAGGTGAAGAAGTCTCTCCGGTCCCAGCCCCATGTGAAGCATTCATCCCCTTCAGTCTCGCCTGTTCAGCCGAGGTAGTGGTTGTTGTGGTTGTTCTGGAAGGGCTTGCCTGCTGGAGCTCCGCAAGGATGTGGTCGTAAAACTTCAACACACTATCCACTGTTGGCCGATACTGCAATTGTAGCTGGCTCTTTGACATCGCCAACCTGAACTTCACCTCCGGGAGCGACTCAACCGCCTTGTACGAAAGCGTCTCCACCCCCTTCAGAAGTAGCGAAGCATCCGGAATGGCTATGCGCATCTCGTCCGCTCGCTGTAGATGGCGACGCCACTTGCGCATCGCCGCCACTGTTTCCACCAGGTTCCCGGATCCCTGCTGTCCTTCCAGTTGCCTCAAGATTGACGCTCTTTCGGCAGCACTGCCCGGAGCATAAAGTACATGAAGCCTGAAAAGAAGCCCCGGGACCGTGCTAATCCGGTGGGTGACCGCGTCATCCTTGGCCTGCTTCCTCAAGGACCCCAACAAAAGAGTCAGGACCCTTCTCTCAAGCCTCGACCATTTTTCGTCTCGTAGAGCTTCCGGTCGCACCGGCTCCAAAGTGAGCCGAACCAGAGGATCACTCGTCTGGTAGAGCTCGTACGCCTCCCTGGCACACGTCAGGCACATTGTAAACCAAGCCGCTGCTCGGTCACTGAGTCCTCCGACTGCTTGCTCNAAAGTGAGCCGAACCAGAGGATCACTCGTCTGGTAGAGCTCGTACGCCTCCCTGGCACACGTCAGGCACATTGTAAACCAAGCCGCTGCTCGGTCACTGAGTCCTCCGACTGCTTGCTCGGTCTCGTACAACCAGTCTGAAAAACTGACTGCGGAGTCCGCCGTCAGCTCTGGCATACTCGGCAGCTCGATTGCCCCCTTCAACTCTGAATCCCGGGACTCTCCCTTGCCGATATACGCTTGCTGTAGCTGCCTCATGCCCTGAACCAAAAGGTGTAAGGGCTCCACATCAACTGCCCCAGGTCCCTCAGCCGACACTCCTTGGCCTGCCCTTGGAGCCGAAGTTGACTCCGACGCCAAACCTCCAGGATTTATGCCGCCATGAGATCTGAGTCCCGGAGGCTCCCCCATTCCAGCTTGAAACCGAACTTCAGCGGGTCCCGCTCCTGGAAGATTGCCTCGGGGTTCGAAAGATGCTGCTCGATGCTGGGCCGGATCCCCTTGACGTACCTTATCACCTCCACCATTACCCGCAGGAACTTCACCAAGTTGACTGCTGAGTCCTTGGGGCCCTCCAGGTCTCGCCATCGCAGAGGTGCACGTCTCTCCAGCACCATACGTCCTGATAGCTGTGTTTGCTTCGCTCAACGCTCGTTCTAGTTCATGGTTTCGCTGTCTCAACAGATTCACCTCTTGATCCCTGCCCTGCATTGCCAAGGATACCTGCTTGCGGACCTCCTCCATGATAGCCTCTTGGTTCACGCTGCTTATTGAGCCTTCTTCTTCAGGTCGCCTTCCATGTTGAGGGCTAATCAAAGACTGTCGTGTTTGATGCACAACCATTGCTTGTTGGACATCAGGCGGAAACAACGTAGGTGCCGTTGGCGCCGGTGTAGTCATAGAACCTGTCATCGAAAAGTTACGACCGGCATTTCTGACTGGTGCCACTACCCTTCTTTGCAGCATCTCCCCAAAAGTCATCCACATGCTCCTAGCTCCATCCGCAGATTCACTCCTTGCAGTTGCAAACCCCGACGTAGCTGCAACACCGTCTACATTCTCCATGACATCATGATGCGGTACTGTCTGTTGAGGATCACCTTCACCTAGGTGTGGAGACCGAAGATCTCGAGGTCTTCTTGGGAACTCAAGTCTCAACGGAGCATTCATAGAGGTAGTAGGGAACGTAGAAGGCTGCTGCGTTTGCTGTGTCGAAGACTGCGAAGGTAGATGTACGGGTTGCTGCTGTTGCATGGAAAGCTGCTGCGTCTGCTGTGTCGAAGACTGCGAAGGTAGATGTACGGGTTGCTGCTGTTGCATGGAAGGCTGCTGCTGCTCTGAGGGTTGCTGTGGTTCTCGTTGCATGTTCATACCACCCGTGAACCCTGGTACACTAGCTCCACTCCCTTCCGAAACACTCCCTGCTACGCTCTGCACAGGCACTGACGTTCCAGTCGACGCGGCGCCCTGTCCGGTTTGCACTGGTTGTTGATCTCCTCGCACCAAATCCGGACTCCCAGACTCCTGTGTTGGGGCCTGCGAAACACCAAAAGACTCTTGTGGAGTACTCTGAGATCCCGAAGCTTGCCCATTGGAAACCAAAAGCTGGCTCTGATCCCTTCCAGAAATCCTTGTGCCAACCGAATCAGTCCCATTGAGTAGTCTCCCACTAACTGCCGCACCAGAGTCAGCTTGTCCATAGTTCGGACCTGACGCTTCTCCCTCCAGCAGACGGGGTTGTCGTTGATCAGCTTGGGAACTCATAACCTATAGATCGTTGAGAACGACTGCGGAGTGCTTTGCCTTATGCCGATGTTGAAAAATTCAGTCGCACCAGTAAACAAACTGGCCTACCATGGCAAGCGGAACAAAGGCTTATTTTNAGCTTTACAGCTATAGCTACTGGCTTCTGTCGTGAATGACTGCTGGCTTCTGCCAACATGATCAGAAACTCCTGCAGCACATCAAACGGTGCACACAAGACAGCTCAAGGCTTTCCACACTCCTCCTTGTGAGCGACACCTTCGTTCGGTCACATTAGCGAAGTTTTTGTGGAATCGTATGGAATTAAATCCTGGTGCTGTGTGATCGCTCCACTTTCACACTGCATGCATACAGCCCCAAGGCTGCAAGACAACTAGTCTCANCTATAGATCGTTGAGAACGACTGCGGAGTGCTTTGCCTTATGCCGATGTTGAAAAATTCAGTCGCACCAGTAAACAAACTGGCCTACCATGGCAAGCGGAACAAAGGCTTATTTTTCGTCGAGACACAAAGCCAACAAGTAAGCGAAGCTTTGGCTTTACATGGTTGAGCTTTACAGCTATAGCCACTGGCTTCTGTCGTGAACGACTGCTGGCTTCTGCCAACATGATCAGAAACTCCTGCAGCACATCAAACGGTGCACACAAGACAGCTCAAGGCTTTCCACANAGCTTTACAGCTATAGCCACTGGCTTCTGTCGTGAACGACTGCTGGCTTCTGCCAACATGATCAGAAACTCCTGCAGCACATCAAACGGTGCACACAAGACAGCTCAAGGCTTTCCACAGATTCATATAAGGAACCCTAATATAGGCCCAAGGTTTCTTAATCAGCTTCCTACATTACTTTCAAAGCCTAAACCGTACATCCTAAACCGTGAAACCCCCAACTCTCAAATCCCCCCCGTAATTCCGAGCCAGGCGACAAGCTTGGCTGCGGACGTTGCCAACGCACGCAGTGAGGCCGTTGGAGTGTGCTTGTGCTGTTAATAATGCGACTATAAAGCTTGTTGGATATTTGCCCACGACCTTGGTTTGATTTGCCGTTGAGAACACTGTTTGCTGCACGCCTTCCACTTGTGTGCTTGACCCCGGTGGTTGCAGACAGACCTTGACAGAACGCACTGGTTCCTTAATTAGTCTTGAGTAGGACGATTCTGGTTACAGTGGTCGTGGCCGGCGTCCTGCTCGTGGTGCTATTATTATAACATGGTAATCCTCGTCGGCCTAGATGTAGACTTCTATTCTGGGTTTGTGTTAAGGGATTTAGTTTAAGTTTGAGTTACCATAAGGAAGCCCAATCATTTACTATTGATCCCTTTTATGGTAACTTAAGTTTAACTCCTTAACAGGACCCCATTAGTTGTTTCCGTGGTGGCGGTGGCCCCTGAACTTGTGGTGTTGAATGGATGTGTTGCTGCTTATTTGGTGGTTGCTGTGGTTTCGGGTTTCGGGTATAGGTTGTGGTGGTGGTGGTGGTGTGGTGGTGGTGGTGCTGCTGCTGCTTAGTTCGTCAACAGCATCAGTCACATCATGCTCTTCGGTTATGACTTATGACTTATGACCATTGACCGTTGTCGCCATCATTATCATCATACCCACAACCAACAGCAACAGCGTGTGTATGCCAGGCAATTGCCTTAAACAGTTGAGTGAGCTTCCCGACAAACGACAAACTTTAAATCCGCGATTCAGCTGCTCTCAACAAACCACTCTACAACCCTCAAAGCTTCAAACCCCATATCCACCGAAAGTCCTCCTACAGGGAACCTTACTTTAGAGACAGCGCCACGTGCTTCTTTTCTGCAGGCACTTCGAAAAAGAAAGGTGTCAGGGGTTTTCAGGCACGGGGTTTAGGGTTGAGTGGGCTCAGGAGGGGGAGCGGGATTTGATGGTAGGCGGGCAGCGAGTGGCTGGAGAGTGAGGCTGACGCTCTAAAGCCAACATACAACAGCCACCAGAACCAAGGGTAGCCTTGTGATAGGTGTCGGACAAGCTTTGGATTAATTAGTATCCCTTTATAGTTTCTTCCAAAATTAAACTAAAACCTACCTGCTGCCCCACCTCGGCCCTAAACCCCCTAACCCTAACAGCATAAACCTCGATAAGATTCCCGTAACCCCCCAAAATTTTAGATGAAGTAGCCCAAACGCTATGCTCTGTCCTTTCCAACTACTAGGCCCAAAGCCTCAGTCCTTAAACGAGAGCCAAAATCAGGTGAGCCGAGCTTCGGCGGACATCTCCAGCTCTATGGCTAAGAGAAACTTGGTAGCTGAATTACCAGGGCCTTGAGGTTTCAGTATCCAACCATAGCAAGTGGGTTACATTTGTAGACGGTTCAGAGACGGTTACTACAGAGGCTCCATATGTACATGGAATTAGGTCCCAACGACCATCCTTATTATGGCTTTAGGGACCTATAATTCCATAATGGTAGTATATATGGAGCCTCTTGGTAAACTGAAGTTAAGCCTTGCGCATACAATGGTTGAGGGCTTCGGGCTTCAGCGTGATTATTTTTGGGACAGGGGCCGTCCCTCCAAGGGGTTCCTTCTCTACGGGATACTATAGATCAAGTAACTGTCTAGTATATTAGCTTGAACAATTTGGTTTAGAACATATGCTTTTGCATAATGATATTCAAACTGCAAAGGAACCCCTTCAAGTTGAGCTCGTCAACTAAGGTATTACCTCTGGACCGATGGGAGCGTGCGGCCTCTCAGTGCCACGGGTTGATGGTTTAGGGCTTGAGGTCTCCGGCAGAGGGGATATCCCTAAGAACCCTAAACCCCTAACCCCCTAAAACCTTAAACCTAACCCCCTAAAGCCTAAACCCTAAACCCTTAAATCCAACACCTTAAACCCTGTGCCTAGACCCTAAGCGCTAAACACTACCCTGAGCCCGAATCAGAGCCTGGGCAAGACTAAGACAAGTTACTTAAACGGCTGGGATTTTTCGTGGTTAGGGGCTGGTCAGGGCACAGGGCTGGGACGATATAGACATGAGGGGTTTACAATTTTGTGGAGGGTGCGGTTTAGAGTAAAGGAAGCTTGTGGAGGTGAGGTAGGGATAAGGCTGACTCAGGACTGCATGTTTTGTATGTTTACAGTAGAAGCCCAAAAGTTGGAAACCCAATAGCCTCTTTTTTTAAGAGTAATGTATAGGGAATCCCACCTTAATCCGGTTTCCAACTTTATGAGGGTTTACTGTAATTGCATGGGGGCATCAGGATCAGTCTCGTGCACAGGTTCGGGTAGCTGCCTCGCGCTGCAGACGATTGAATCCTGCTTCAGCTCCCGCACATTATTATATTCTACTGTATTGTATGCTATATTGTGTTATGTTGCACTATATTTTATCAAACCCTAAACCCTAAACCCCTGATTATCTTGTATCATAGTATATTTATTCTGTAGGATTGACACTGTGCCCTGGCGTCAAGAACCACAGAAATCGATCCTTGGCATCCTGCGAAATGCCTAGACTCTCGAAATGTTCGCCCACGAAGACCAGATCCCTAAACCTTGGCAGCCAAACAGGCCGACAAGCCTCGGGTTTAGGGTTTAGGGTCTAGCGATTTCTGCACGACAACCGGAGAAGTCTTCGTGTTAGGATTTAGGTTTCTGGATCTTTGAACGGTGCTTCAGGGGCTTGTCCCTATAGTAGTATGGTGGACTTTCTCTTTTTTGGGAAACTCGGAAACTCTTTTTCCATGTAATATATGCATATGCACATGTTCGAAGATGTACGTTTTGTACATATCATGATGTGACCCCAAATATAACATGATGTGTGACGTTTGTTGTATTTTGTGGGTAGCCATTCGAGGCACGTCAGGCACGTTTTACCCTGAACCCTGAACCCAGACCTTCCAGAATCCCATAACAAAAGGGAATAGCCCTTAAACCATACTTGCGAACCTTGTATGGTCAAAGGTATATTCTTTAATTAAGGGATTTTGGAAGGTCTGGGAAGCCCTCTGCCGAGGCTGACGGCCATACGCCAGCAGATGTCTCAGCAGATGGGCGATGCTTTGGCCAGGCAGGGCCTTTGCCCAAACTCCTAAACCCTATACCCTAAACTCCCAAGAAAGAAATAAATATAAATTGCTTGTCATGGCTTGCGTTGAACCCCCCAAACCGTCAATTTCAAGCCCAACCCAAACCCCCACACCACAACAGCCCCATCCAAGCCCGCCCAGCCCAGCCCCAAACCACAGCCCAGCCCAAATCAAAACCAGTCAGAAAACTTTCTCGATGGTTTGCCCCAACCCCAGAAAACCCAGCCCAGCCCAGCAAAGCCCAGCAAAGCCCAGCCCAGCCCAGCCCAGCCCAACCAGCCAGCCCAGTTCCCAAAACATAAAAGCAGTAAGCAGTCGCAAAACTCCTCCAGCCCAGCAACTCCGCAGCCCAGTACGCCCCGCCCCCCCGCCGGCCCTCCAGCCCAGCTCAGTCCCAGCCAGGCCATCAACTCCAAAATCAAGTTCAGAAAGGACAGTCAAAACTTTCGGCACCCAACTCCTCAACAGTTTCTATTCACCCGCAACCCTAAACCCTAAACCCTTAACCCTAACCCTAACCCCTACACCCTAAACACTAAACCCTCAACCCCTAAACACTAAACCCTCAACCCCCAAACCCGTAAACCTTAAACGATGGACCCCTCAATCAGGCTTGAGCTCGGGGGGGACGGTCCCGTCCTAGAGGGTCCATATACACTACTATTAATTATGGAATTAGCCCCTAAAAGACCATCCCCATTATGGTTTGGGGGACCTAATTCCATAATAGCAATGTATATGGACCCTCTGGGGCGGTGCTTTTGCCAGAGGCAGGTGTAGTTCGGTGCGGTGCTGTAACGGCTCGTCACGGTACTACGGGAAAGCCTGGAAAGTTTTGTTGAAACGCCCATGATTGAGGAAGACTCTGTGAATTAGAAAAATTAGTCCTATTCTGAGCAACTGGATGCAGAGATGAGGAAGCTCTTTGCTGTGAACAACATCACAGACAGCTCCAGTGCCCTTCACGAGTCCTTCACTCATGGAGAACATGGGTTCGAAGGACCTCTTGGACAAGCTGAAGGACATGAAGCACAGGCTGGATACAATGGGAGTCATGTGGCAAGCGGAGACGATTGCAGTGCCATATGGTTCTGGCACCCACGAGTTCTGGTTGCACTCTTGGCAGTTGGTTCTTGGTTTAAACCATTACAGAGTCGCAACAATAAAAACGGACCCTATTCTAGATAGCAAACGCCCCTATATTGGGAAGCCATGTGAGTGTCGGGTGTCGGGCTTTGGCCAGCCAGAAACTCGAAATTCCTTTAACTAAAAAGTATACCTGAAACTCTAAGAGACTGAGAATCCTTAAACTAACCGTAACCAACCCTAAACCCTAACCCCTGAACCCTAAACCTCAAAACCCAAACCCTAAACCCCAGTTTGTGACCTAATCACGGGGTTTCGGAGTCTCTGGGTAGGGAGTGGCCGCGACAGGCATGACAGCGCGATGGTCAATCAGATCTTGGACAACGTCCGGGCCTTGGGTTTAGGGTTCCCTTAAATTCCCTCAACGGGATTTATAGAGGTTCCTTTAAAGGGATCCATAAGGGTTCTAGAAGGGATCTATACCGTTTAGGATTTTAGGAGTTTAGGGTTTTAGGGTTTAGGGTTTCCGGGTTTAAGTTTAGGGTTTCAGTTTGGGCGTTTAGGTGTTCAGTTTCTGGTTTTGGCTTATCGGTTTAAGGTTTATGTTTTCCAGTTTACCGTTTAGGTTAGGGCTTAGGGTCCCATCGAGATCCCGAATCACAACGCCTTGAACCTGCAGGCGTTAAGCCTAAACTTCGGCCCTCCAGGGATTGACGCCGAGGTCTAGGGTTTACCTTCAGCTCCCATAACCGACTTTTCTGTAGGTTCCTATTATCCTATTATGAGTTATATACCTTCATTTTTTTAATATATGAATCTACAGGGAATCTACAAAAAAGGTAGGTTTTGGTAGGGCCAAGGTATGGTTTCGGGTTTAGGGACCAGACGCCTACCTTAGAACCCCCCGAGTCCTCACCCTTTTTAGCCTGAAGTCAGAGGGCTCGGAAACCCTAAACTGGGCTTCGGAGTACCATACTTTTAATACTTTTTTGGGGACCTGGCACTTAAAGGGGATCATTATGAAATACAAGTCTATACGTCTATACTTTTTTTTCCGTGGTTACTTCAAAGCCCAGGAAACCCTAAACGCTACCTGGACCCTACGGAACCTACCTTTTTCGGGCTCCTTATTATGATTTCCTTGTATAAGTCAAAAAAAAGGTAGGTTACGTAGGGGTAAGGTAAATCCTACACCTCTTTTGAGTGAGTCTTCTGGAGAAAGGGGGGACTATTGCAATAGAAAAAAAATCCAAAACCGTACACCCTGAACCTTCAACTGCAAACCCTGCACGCTACACCTACGTAGCTTCAAAGCCTCATGCCTTGAGGCTTTAGCTCTGAACCCGGTGCCCTGGACCTTCAACCCTAACTTCCATAGCCTAAACAGCCAACCCTAAACCCTAACTTGCCACTAAACCGAAACCTAAACCCCATATTCAAAACCCAAAGCCCTACATCCGAAACCCTGAACCCTAGACCCGAAACCCGAACCTTCAACTCTAAACCCCATCCCCAAGACCCCAGGGACCGCCAGGGAATATACCTTAAACTTTAGACTATGGTAAGATCTGAATATGATTTCAGAACTATGATTTGAGGTAAACCCTAAACCCTAAACCCTAAACCTTACTTCCCCTATAGATCCCCTCAAGGCGCCCTTGTAGGAACCCTTAAAAGTACATTTACATGTTTTTTCAGGGGATTTGGAGTCTCTCCCTAAGGGTCCAAAGGACCCAATAATAAGGTACTCGGGTTTAGGATAGTAGTTATGTAGCTCAATATTTAGGAGAGTATATGATTATTAGGTACTTGGACCCGTAGGGTCTGGGACACTTCATTCAGACCCCAAGCCTTCACTTGCGAACCACCCAAGGCCATGGCCCAGTGACTTGGCAGACAGCTTTGATTTGTCCGACGGGCATGTGGGGGTTTCCGAAAATAGGGCACCCTAATATAGTACCCTATTTGGTAGGATCCTTATTATATTATTATAAGAAAAATAGGGGATCCAAATATAGCACCCTATTTAGTAGGATCTTTATTATAGGGACCCCCAAACAAGGTATCCCTAATTTTCGGAAGCTCTAAACCCTAAAGCCTTTATAGAACCCTATAGATCCCTTTAAGGAACCCTTTAAGGATCCCTTTAAAGGATCCCTTTAAAGGTACCCCTAATTTTCGGAAACTCCCATGTAGGCTTCAAATTCAGGGTGTTGAGGCTTTCAGAGTCCGGCTTTCTCGGATGAGGGTTGAGGGTTTAGGGCTGAGGGTTTAGGGTATGGGGTATAGGGTTTGAGTTTAGGGTTCATAGAGTAGATTTAGGGTTTGGGGTATAGGGTTTGAGTTTGGGGTCTTTAGAGTTAAGACTTAGGGTTTGGGGTATAGGGTTTAGGAGGGTTTACGGCTGAGGACGGTTTCTGGGGGCATGTTTTTCGGGATTAATTAGACTTTAGAGTGTAGATTTAGGGCTGCTCTTGTTAAGGCGTTACTATATATGAACAGGTATCAATCACAAGTAACATGTGTATATATATATATACACATATTCATATTCATATTCATATTCATATACATATTCATATACATATACATATACATATACATATACATATACATACACACATACCGTATGACTAATGAGGTGCTGATCTCGGTTTTGTCGTCGAATTCGGATGTCGAGTGGGGGGCTTCAGGGCTTCCGTGGTGAAGTGTAGGATCCATGGTCCTGTGGAGGGTCGCCATGGCAACCCTAAACCCGAAACCCTAAACCCTAGACCCTAAACCCGAAACCCTAAACTCTAGACCCTAAACCCTAAACCCTAAAGCCGGTCACCATGGCACGTTTTGTGAGCATCCGAATTTTCACAGTGGGGGTCTGCGACGTGTACCTTAAGGCTCCAAGGATTCCTTTTTGGGAGTTTTCGAAAACAGGGGACCCCTAATGTAGTACTCTAAATAGTAGGATCCTTATTTTAAGGACCCCAAAACCAGGTACCCCTAATTTTTGGAAACTCCCATTTTAAGGCTTTGGGCCCAAATACCATACCATACAAGGCTTTTGAGCCTTAGGGGTAGTGTAACTTAAGGCTCCAGGGACTCAGATTTTAAGGCTTTTGGGCCCAAATGCCATACTATATTTTTGACTATTTTGAGCCTTTCGGGTAGTGTAACGCTTGCAAGGTGACGCAGGAGAAGCCTTCAGCCTAAGACCCGGATACAAGACGTAGAATCTGAATCCGAACCCGAAACCCTGTAGGTTCTATCTCCGAAGCCCGAGACTATACACCTGCAAGTGTACCCAGAGAGCCCAATACCCCTTACTTAAGGAATATAGCTTAAATCATAATATGAATCCCCTAGTGACTTAAGCTATATTCCTTAATTAAGGGGTATTGGGCTTTCTGGGTAAGTCCTAGATTAACTCCCGAACTCACTCTGACCCCGCGGCTTGACGATTGAACTGCTCAGCTTCATCCAGGGATACCGGCGTTGTGTTCGTCGCGGGTCACGAGCATTGCTATGCTCTGCAAAGAGACATCAGGTCGCAGTACGATACCGACAAGGCCCAGTACGGCCAAGAGTATTATCCTCCTCTGAAGGTCGAGGTTCTCAATGGTGTAACCGACATGGAGAAACGGGATTGGCTTGTCACTCCGCATCCCGACTACGTCTTGATGATAGCCGCTACCAATGTGATCAACTCTTCGCTATCGATTCCTGGACTGAAAAGGAGGTGGACTTTTTGTTGGAAAGGCGCGACTCAGTATGCCCCAGTTCAAGGTTGGGAGCAGATCACGACCATGAAACAAACGTCTGCCGACGAGCAGCAGGTTGTTGGCCCTTTTTGTCGCTCCGGACAGAAGGGATGGTTGACAACGCAGGTCAGCCACCAAACCCTCAACCCTTAAACCCTAAACTCCACCTAGACCGCCCAACTACCCTCTATTATACCCCAAATACCCACTATTAGCGACAATAAGGCCTCCATTAAAGGGCCCTTGCGGGGTCCTGGCAAAACCCTAAACCCCTGAAAGCCCTAAGCCGAGGAACCTCCTTGGGCGCAATGCCCCCAGCGTCATCCGCAATGCTGCGATGCAGCAGGCTTACTTGGGAGAGAACACTCAACCGAAGGTAGTGGTACTCGTAGTGGCAGCGGTCGGGTACGGTTGATGATATAAATCCTGGATTACCCATAAGCAGGAATATACCATTATTCCCATAGTTTAGGGTTTTTAAGGTAATGCAGGATTTATATCATCAACAGCAGTGGCAGCGGCTGGGTAGTGATTGTATTTTGGTTGTGGTGGGTGACGGTCACTGGTAGTGGCAGCAGTACCTAGCAAGCACAGCAAAGACCACCGCATGTGCAATGATCGTCCCGGAATGCGGGTTGCATAACTCTAGCGCAGGATCTTACACACTAAGCTCCTTATAATCCGCATAAAAACCCTTACTTAAATAGTAAATCCTGACAGCAAGCCTAGTAACCCCTATAGTTGATCCTTACAGTACCCTAGTACTAGCCGTTGTAGTTGACCCTCACTCTTGTACTCAAGCCTGATCCTTAGCCTTTACAGTAGCCCTTATAGCAACACCTTTGGTAGCACTTACACTCAGCTCGAAAAGTTGATCTTTGTTGTAACCCTTATATTTAACCCTTATCGCAAAACACACAGTCTGAGGCAGGTGCATGGCGCGAGCAGTGCAGTATCTTAACCATTTAGCACCCCTCGATGACCACCCTTCGTAGTTAGCTTTTACAAAGATCATAACCCCAAGTCCTAAATCCTCTGCCTAGACCCAATGGTAGCCCGTAGTAGTTAACCCTAAGCCCTAAATGGTAGCCCTGGGTAGTTAGCCCTTGCAAAGATCAAACCTCTAAACCCTATATAGCCCTCTTTGCCAAGATTCTTGTGGGAGTTTCCGAAGACAGGGGTCGCTGATTCATAGTACCCTGAATAGCAGGATCCTTATTGTAAGGACCCCAAAACAAGCTACCCCTAATTTTCGGAAACTCCCTAAACCCGAAACAAGGAGCCCTAAAAGGAACCCGTACCTTAACCCACCAGAACCTACTTTTGTGTAGGTTCTTATTATACACCCTCATATTGAATTTATAGGGGACCCTACAAAAAAGTAGGTTCTGGTGGGTTAAGCTGTCTGGTTCTTAGTAGGGAATGGAGGAATGGATTATGGAGACTATTATTGGGGATTCTATAGGGACTAGTATAGGGATCCATTTCCCCCATTCTCTACTAAGCACCAGACAGTGAGGTATCGGCTCCCTTTAAAGGAACCCCTAACCTGCAAGGCTCGCGAGCAGCTCCGGGCCGCCATCGACTCTGGCAGTGCCAAGCGCCTGAAGGCTTGGAGCATCCACAAAACCCAGAGATTCCCCACGGCCTAGGGTTTATAGGGTTTAGGCTATTAGGGTTTATAGTTAAGGAATATACCTTAAACCATAATATTAAGTACCCGAAAATTTTAGGTATATTCCCTAATTAAGGGATATCGGGATCTCTGGGAAGGTCCTTAACCGTTTGCGCCGAACCAGAACAACAGGGATTAGATCAACAGGGCTTATATGTAAAGGGCCCAAAACCTTATTTATGTTCGTATTTGGCAAACTTTGTCTTTATTTGTT
>BGNK01006574.1:1089-13904 GCA_003297005.1 Symbiodinium sp. clade A Y106 | reverse complement strand
CCGGGACACACCGCGGCACACCTCGGCACACGTCGGCACGCCCCGGGACACACTGTGCCGAAACACACTGGCACGCGCTCCAGCACATCTCTGCGTGCCCCCAAAAAAAACGCGACCCGGCTTCCCGTGCGCCTGTCTGTGTACACACATCATATCTGTGTCTCCGTTGTGTCTGTGTGTGTATGTGTCGATCGTCGTGTCTGTCCATCTGTGTGTAAGCGAATTGGGTGCCTGTGCTTAAGCGTGTGCTTTTCCCCGGCCCCACTTCTCTCGACATGGCTGGGCGCCCTACCCGTCCGAGCCAACCCCAGACCCAAATCTCGCGGCCCGAGGAGGAAGCTAGTCTTGTGGATCAACTTCCCTCACCTGGGGTCGGCGCAGCCCTCTGTCGACCCGAGTCGGGCGCCCTAGGTGTAGCCCTAGGTCAGAGATGTGGAGTTTCCATGCCAGTCACCTGGACAGGGCCCGGCGCATAGCTCCCCACTTCCCTGGACAGGGGCCTGCGCCTACCCCATATCAGGGAAGTCGTTGATTAAACCTAAGCACCTGGAGCGGTGCAGGGATTTTCAACTTTGGAAACCGTTGTGCTTGCCCTGGCTTTTGTGCTTCGCAGGCTCCGTGGACGTCCAAAGAGTTTGAGGCGGCAATCTCCACAGCCGGATGCTATGTCTCAGCCGGGAACCTCTTCTGGCTGGATCTGCGCAAGAGGATGTCGCCGCGTGTTCCGATCGACAGACGGGCCTTCGTGGGGATCCAAGCGGCGATGTTTCAGGGAGGCCCGCGCAAACTCCCTGTCGAGATTATCGTCCCTTGTGACGAGAACATGACCGCGGAAGCTTTCGCTTTGCAGAGAGGCCGTTTGGCCCGTATCTCTGCGGAAGAGGTGGAGATGGCGCTGATCCTTCACATCAGCAGTCTGATCGACAAGGGTGCCTCGGACGAGGAACTCACGAAGCTTGCCTTTATCAGTCGTGAGCCCTGAGCCCTGAAGCTCTACAGCCCCAGACTCCAAACCCAACGCTGACGTTGCGAGGCCTTCATTTGGATCCCCCAGAAGTAGAAAAGCCCTAAACCGCCAGAAGCCCTACAGTAGACCNCCACCCACACACACACACACCCACACACCCACACACACACACACCAGCGCACGCGAACACGCGCACACACACCCGCACACACGCGCACACACGCGCACACACGAGCGCACACACGCGCACACATACACACACACACACACACACACGCACATTCACGACATACGCAGTGTGTATATATACATACATATATATATATATATAGGCACACATATATATACATACATAAACCTTTCCTATATCTTTGTTTGTATACACTATAATCTAGACTCCTGTCACACTTGCATGACAAGCTTTTATTTACAAAGTGCTTGAGATACATATGTGTATGTGCGTGTGTATATAGGTAAAGACACCCATACGACACCCGTCGCCTGACTCGGGCAAGCCTTATAAGAACTTTCAAGCAAGGAGCTGGCGCACAGTTTGCCTGAGTATCTCGCTGCGCTGCGAAGTGTTCGCCACGGACGAGGCGAGATATTTTGCACACGTGGCCGCCCGGAACACCCAGACTGCCCTCTACGAGGCCACCAGTCGGTCCGTGCTTCAGCGAATCTACGAGGTCATCACATGGACAACAGAATACCAGCGACACCATGGCAGTCAGAGCCCGGCAACCCTCTGCAAGATTTGGAACGCGAAGTCTGGCGAGCGTGCCTTGGACTCTCAGCTCGTGGAGCCGTTGGACCCGAGCTGGCTTGAGTCAGCAGATCGCGTCTGGCAGCGGCTCTTGGCGAATCCGGACTGCCTGGCGGTCATCCTGACCATGGAGGAGCAGTACGGGAAGGCCAGCTGCCTCAACTTCATGGACACCCTCGACATCCTCTGCAGCCGAGGCGATCAGGAGGACTACGCCTGGTACCTCCAGACTCTTCAGGATCAGCTCCTCATCGGCGAAGCCAACAACCGTGATTTCAGCAGCCGCCACCTCGTTTCGACGAAGCCCGGCACGCCAAGATACCTGCAGCTGTGGCAGGCGAAGAGATCCTTGAAGAACCACTTCCTGGCCTGGGTCGGACAGCAAAGCGTTCTCAGCACCGAGGACGTGGCGCGGCTGCAGATGTTGGGCACGCACGCCAAGTTTCGCAGCAAGGTGGGTGGTGGCCCAGAGAAGGTGGACGTGACCTGGCAGGCAGCCTTGCCAGAGGCTGGTCGCAAGTGCGTGCAGTTCCTGGAGGCAGGAGTTGCATGGCGGCCCCCCCTTTACCCGTCTAGAAGCAGTCAAGCAATAGTTTTCCGAAGGAAGTAATCTTCAACAACGTGCACGACGGGTCCCTGCGCAACACCCTCAAGTCCAAGAGCAACCCCGCAGACATCTTGGAGGCAGAGCCGTTTGCGGGAATGATTCAGAAAATCAAGGAGGAGCTGGAGACGCTGAAGCCGCCTGAGCCCGAGACCACGGCGGCGGATCCGAGAAGCGACCCGGGGCAGGCTAACCTGACAGACATGCTGGCGGGTCTGGTGAAGCCAGAGACCATCGCTGCGAAGGGGAGCGAAGTGCTGCCTTTCCTGCGTGCAGCGTCGCAGCACGTTGATACTTACTGCCAGTTCGTCGTGGACTCCGGCACACAGAACACTTTCAGCGATGCTGTGAAATCGACGGCTGTGGCCCGCAAGCTGAAAGAGGGTCAGCGAGCCATGTTCTGGTACGACGTGAAGTGTGCCACGGAGTCTTCCTGTCAACCGCACATTCGTGTCCCTAAGTTCAGCGCGGATGACCTGAAGCGCAAACTGCAGGCTTTCGTAAAGGCCCGAGACCAGGCAGGGGCACGCGTGCAGAAGCACTTGGCTGCTGAGCGATTTGTCCCAGCCGGCCCCTGTTGTTTCGGAGGACCAATTGGAGGTAGGCGACGTTGCAGTGGTCTGTGATGGGATGAAGCAGGTTACTGCCGGTCCCCGTGGCAGCACATGTTCGAAGGCAGTGTGCAGTGTAAGCCGTTGTGATTGCTGTGCGGCGTGCGCTACTTTCCGTTGGCCTGCTTAGGCATCATGTCGTGCTTCGTTGATGCAGCGGGGTGTCACTACGACGAGAAGACACGGACTGAGATGCAGCTTATCTACGAGGCGCAGTCTCTCAGGGCCCGCCGCTCTCTGCTGCGCGGGGTCCTGCAGACCCACGAGAGCATGCACATCATGACCAAGGGGCCCCTGGTGCTCCAGAGCTTGCCTCGGAAGATCTACGACGGCACCAATCAGCAGACCTCCATAGGCCCGGTGAAAGTTCTTCCTTACGAGGACCCTGCGGTCTGGAAGCTCTCGGCGAGTGCGAAGTCTACACTCTACGGATCCAAAGGCAGATCCTTGGCTGGCGGTCCGTGCCCGGTGTCGGATCCCGCACCGCTCCCGAAGCTGCAGAGCGACCTGCAGCCCGTGAACTACCACAGCCTGCCGGCTGTCTTCTTTCGGGAGTTCTCGCGAGGGCTGCAAGCCTCTGTCGTGATGAACGCGACAGAGGCAGACGGGGAGTTCGCGAAGGCCTGCCTGGCGCAGAAGGTGTCGTACGTAGGCATCGTCCACACCGAGGGCCATGCCAAGTTGCTGCGCAAACACTTGGTCGAGTGGGTGTTCGGCGAGTTCAAGGACTCGACCTCCGCCTTGCACAATACGGACCTGTGCCTCGGCTGCAGAATGCGTATCTTGTGCAACACTTAGAAAGTACATGGTGACTCGATGCTCCGCAAGTGCTCCCTGGGGCTCGAAGGTTGCGCTACCTAACCATTATTTAGGATCCCTATGATGCTCAGCGTCACGCGTGATGAGCTGCGACGGCAATGCCGTGCAATGGGCGTCAAGGTGCATGGCAGCAAAGCCGAGCTCCTTCACCGACTGAGGTCGTCGACTGCACAAAGTGAGACCATCAACTGACTCCAGAGCTTTTGAAGCGCTAGAGTCTGTCGCATGTCGGGGTGGGCTCTGTACATACAGCTTGAGTATAGAGTCATAGAGCATGCGTGCGACGTGGACGGAGTCAACGTCGGTGCTACAAAGAGTTTCCTCGGCCCTACACTAGGAAAAGAGGAGGCGGCTCGTGGTGCCAGTAAGGGGGGGTTCTTTGTCAGCGCGAAAGAATTCTGCAAGCAACCAAGGTGCAGTCGGCTCAAGGATTGCGAGGGCGAGCTTGTGCAGCCGCCGCCGGACACAGCGGAGAAGTCGAAGAAGCTCGGGGTGAAAAAAATAGGCCGTGGCCGTGGTGGGGGCAGAGGTCGCGGTGGGCGTGGGCGTGGGCGTGGAGCAGGCCAAACTGCCGAGAAAGGTGAGACTGGCGAGCAGACGAAGGAGGATGGCAAGAAGCGCAAAGACCCTGCCAAAGGCAAGCAAGGCTCACGGCGCGGCGGAGCCGGATCAGAGCGGCGACGGTGACGAGGAGACCGTGCCGCTGGGCGAGGCGGACTGAGCAGGACTTGATGTCTTGCAGACGGGCGGATTTCCGGATTTGTTTTGTTCGCTACAGCTCTCCGGAGTTCCTATTAGTTCAGTCAGAACCATCCCCAGCTTGTCCGGCGCATCCGCTCCGTAGCAGCTCTAGCTCAAGTTTTGTGTGGGACGGGGAGACTGCTCCCCAGCACCGTATCCTGCAACGTGGCTGAGCTCTACCACTTGTTTAGTGCGACGGCAGAATGTTCCCGAGCACTGTATGCTGCAACGTAGCTGAGCTTTATTTCAGGCCTTTTGTGCGACGGCAGAATGTTCCGAAGCACCGCATCCTAAGCTACCACTGCGCAGCTCATTTCTGACATGTTTTCCACGTACCGAGGGGTGCCCGAGATTTCAAAGCGTTTTGCATGTGTTCGCAGCAGAGTAGATGCTGGTTAGCATGCGAGCTTCAGATGCACATTCCGTTGCAGGATGTGCCACATCACGGATGCATGCAGGATTGTCTGGTTAGCGAGCCCGCCGGCCATTGCTGACTCTGGGAATGCACATTTCAATTCACAGGACATGTATCCACCATTGCGTTTGTGATCACAGGTCATGTTGCCAGAGCAGGTTTTTGCCCACTGAGATTGCAAACTGTCACAATCCCACTTCTTGTCCCTGCACCACAGGTCCTGTTGCCAAAGCAGCTTTTTAGTCGTGCGGAGCCTCTGTAGATCACACACTGCCACAATCCAAATCCCTCCGACGCAGTGGGCGCAGGTGGCCTGCCATGTCGTCCACGATGCCACGGGAGCGCGAGGTGCTGGCCGAAGAGGTGTGGGCTGAGCTCCTGCGCATCGGTTGGGCACTGCCGCGCCATCTACCTTCTAGCACTGCTCTGCGGGTAGGCAGCATTTGCTCGGGTTGGTGTTCCGAGATCTGGGCACTTCGGAGTCTTGGGAGGGCCCACACACTGACTTTTGGTTGCGACTCCAACAATGCTTGCGCCCGGCTGTGCCATGACAACTTTCAGCATGAACAATGGTTCATGGACTGCACCTCGGATGAGTTCCTGCTGAAGAGCCCGCCGGTAGACCTGCTGGTGGCAGGGTTCCCTTGCCAGCCCTACTCCATAGAAGGCAACTCGCAAGGCATCAACTCCGTCGACGGGTTGGTCCTCCTCTACATTCTCCACTACATCCGAACTCGCCTCCCGCTTTCAGTCCTTCTAGAAAATGTCATCGGTCTACAGAGAGATCATCCCGACACCCTTCTCTTCATCGTGGAAACACTGGCGGCAATCCAGAAGGGAGGGCGCCCCTATTATCATGTTTCCACGCAGGTACTGAATGCACGCACACACGGAGGACTCCCGCAGAACCGGCCACGCCTCTTCATCGCAGCTACGCATGGCTCCGCCATGCAGTGGCCTGGGGAGGCGAGTCAGAAGCCGAGCATCCCGAGCCCCACGAAATACTGAAGCTACTAGTGCTGTGGGATCTAACTAAGCAGCCGGACCCCCAACACACAGACATCATGCAGGTGCCGATGCGGCGTATCACGGACTTCATACCAGGTGATCCTACAAGACGTGGCACGGACTATCCAGGACCGCTGCCACGAACAATGACGACTCGCCGGAACCTGATCTCGTTGTTGACGCGATTGGAGGAGGAGGGCAAGGATCCATTGGGTTCGCACTACATTTGCGATCTAGCATCCATGACACCTCGTGCCGTGCTGGGACGGTCCCCATGCCTGACAAGAACAAGATGTACCACAGGCGGACATTGGCTCACGTGGAGACAGCGCTGGATGCATCTGCGAGAAATGTGTCTCCTGCAGGGTCTAGACAGTGAACTTCTTCGCAGGGACAGAGTCTCTCAGCGCGAGATTGCTATGATGGCGGGGAACGCGATCCCGATTCCCTTGCTTGCACGTGTCTTGCAAGCTGTACTAGATGCGTCCTATTAACAGATGTGGCCGAATGCAAAACCTGCCTGAGCGTAGCTGCCGTGTCGAATCAGTTCAGAAGTCGAAGCCCAAAGCATCCACTCTGCTGGACAACAGTCCCACTCAGGCCGGGACACACTCCATGCGGATCCGCCCCGAGCTCGAGTCTGATCGCGCCGTTTAGGGTTTGGGGGTTTTCACGAAGGCTCTGCATGCTGCGACACTCACTCACTCCTCGTGACCCTATGCACCATGGAGCGGCTGCTGTGTTCTTATAAGATGTAGCGACACTCAGGCCCGGACAAGCCATGCAGATGTGGAGTGGCCCGCCCCGAGCTCGAGTTACCTCCGGAGGGTTTGGGGTTTAGGGTTTTAGGGTTTAGTGCTTTAGGGTTTAGGGGTTTAGGGTCTTTTCGTGTTTAGGGTTTCAGGGTTTAGGGGTTTAGGGTCTTTTCGTGTTTAGGGTTTTAGGGTTTAGGGTCTTCTCGTGTTTAGGGTTTTAGGGTTTAGGGGTTTAGGGTCTTTTCGCGTTTAGGGTTGTAGGGTTTAGGGGTTTAGGGTCTTTTCGTGAGGGCTTGAAAGGGATGGGTTTAGGGGTTTAGGGTCTTTTCGTGTTTAGGGTTGTGGGTTTAGGGGTTTCGGGTCTTTTCGTGAGGGGTCTTTTCGTGTTTAGGGTTGTAGGGTTTAGTCTTTTCGGGTCAAAGGGATGTGAGGGCTTGCAAGGGATGGGTTTAGGGGTTTAGGAGGGTCTTTTCGTGTTGAGGACTTGAAAGGGATGACGCCTTTTGGGCCCGAAAGGCGCCTTCTCTGACAGCACCACAGCCCTTTCACAGAGCCTGAACCCCAAAACCCCCAAACCCCTAAACCATAAACCCCAAAACCCCCTAAACCCCGCAGATACACCTGTTTGAAGTCTGCTTAGAACGTATGTTTGGAAGACTAGCCCACCTGGCAGTACTTGCCCCACCGATCCGAGGCATCTCGCCACAGCCTCGCGCACACCCGGGCACGATCAGAGCCGTCCCCAGCTCAGTTGGAGACTTCCCAGTCCCTGCTTCGGGGTTTCAAGTTTGGTGTTCAAGAGCATGCTCGCTTGTTATAAATTGACGGCATGTCGGTGCCGCTGAACTGTTACTTTCTTGGTCATCCTGGACCATGTCTGCGTGCAAAGAGTTGGTAAGTATCGTTACGTCATTATCCGGGCGAAAGTTTGCAAGAAAACCACACGTATCCATAATGCATCAGCATCATGTTGCACCCATTGCTTTGGTTCTCTGTGTGTGTACATGCAAGATGCTGGCATGGATGGAAGCATGCATGTACGCACGAACGCATGCTGCTTGCTTTTGACCTGACGCGTGTACCTGTGTGGCCGCACCGAGACATGTACATGCGAAATTACATACGTACCTCGTTTGTGCGTACATACATGCACGCACAGCTATTGATTAAAACAAAGACTACTGTACACATGCTTTGCTCGAGACTAAGTACGACTATCAAACCTAAACCCTAAACCCATACATACGCGAAACACGCAGTTGTATGATTGCATTGCATTGTCTTCAGTCTACAGCAAAAGTTATACATGGTGTAGTCAAATCCCTATGCTCCGGCGGCAAATTCAGCAAGTCAGCAACAACTTTCAATCGACTGTTTCACAAGGGTCACTTAGAGCAGCGCTGGCCAAGCTGGTTGACTTGTGAGCATGAAGCGGCCGAGGCTGCTGCATAGATCCCTGGGCCGAGCCTCAAGGCACACACAAGCCGGAGTTGCTTGCAGTGAGAGCGGAGCATGTGTGTTGGACTCGTGGGTTGACATTGGGGCTTTAGGGCTCCGTGCTCGTTCTAGTTTCGACTGCTTCTTGGTCACGATGCAAATCGTTCGTTCTCATTCGTGGAGTTTCGACTGCTTCTTGGTCACGATGCAAATCCGAGTTGGGGTATGCAGCTGAATGTTGTGCAAGCCAAGCAACATCACTTGATTCTGGGGGGTTGTGGTCCAGTGCTCTACGGTCCAGCTGGGGTTGCTGTCATACTGTACGCATCAAGCTTAATGTGCATTTCGAAAACTCGGTGGCCGCCGTTTCGTTGCTTGGCCAGGAACTCTACCCCAGTTCCCCGCCAGAGATGTTGCTGGCGAGTTGCGGTGGAAACCGCGTGTGTGTCCGCACCCCGGAGAAGTTCAGTGGATGCGCTTCCAGAGTACAGCAGCCACTGGGATTGCTGCATGTTGGAGCACCACATTATGTCCCGAAGCTGTTTGCAGTGCTGTCCTTTATGAGTTACATGCATCGAACGCAGGTTGCAAATTAGGCAGCCTCTACATTCGCACAGCATGTCAGGAGTCTGACGTGCAAACAATAAACTCAGTAAACACTGCAGTTTCGCAGTTTTTTCACAGCAGCATTCCTGTGTCTGCAAGCAATGGACTCTAGAGGGAGTTCCAATGACGGATGGTGGAGCGACGAGGAATGGCGAAGATGGCGTCTGCAGCAGCAGGACTCTGCTAGTGGAAAGCAAGGAGCGGATCCGGACAAGAAGCTTTCTCTCAAGCAAGAGAGAATAAGAGAAAAGGACAACTTCGTCCAGAAGCAGCTCGCAGATGCGGCCTCACTGCTGTCTTCGTCATCGTCTAGTTCGTCCAGTGGTGGTCTGAAGTTTCAGATGCCGACGGAGTGGACGGTGACGATTTTTACTGCTGACGAAAAGGACAGGAACGAGAAGAAGAAGCAGCAGAGTTTCGCAGACCTCCAACGCTTGGCCAACAATCGTCTGAAGGCTATGTGCCAGTGTTGGCAGTCCGAAGCTACCACTTTGAAGCTTCAAGGAGGCACACTGCTCATGGACAGCCGGCAGAAGACGGGCGAGCAGGAAGCCAAGATGGAGGCTCTGGAAACCGAGTTGANCCAGTGTTGGCAGTCCGAAGCTACCACTTTGAAGCTTCAAGGAGGCACACTGCTCATGGACAGCCGGCAGAAGACGGGCGAGCAGGAAGCCAAGATGGAGGCTCTGGAAACCGAGTTGAAGAAGCTTCGCAATGAGGTCAAGGAGAAGGACTTCAAGCTTCTGGCCCATGAGAAGCTGAAAGACAATCACACGGCGGAGTGTGACAAGAAGGTCAGGGAGATGTCCGAGGAGTGTGAGCAGAAGCTGGCTGCTCAGGCCAAGAGGCACGAGCTGGACTTAGCCGAGAAGACAAACGAGTGTCAGAGGCTGCTGGCCTCTGAGAAAGAGGCCAGTGAGAAGACACTGGCTGAGCAGGCTAAGTCCTTTGAGGGCAAGATCGAGATGGTGACGATGAAGCTGGAGGCCAAAGCCCTGGCAGAGGCCGAGGCACGCCATGCGGCGCTGACCAAGCACGGTCTGTTCCGAGCCCGTGCGGCTCACTCCATGGAAAAGTGGAGAGAAAGATGCGGGAACCTGGAGAGGAGGCTGAATGCCAAGAAGGCAGTCTTGCGCACCATGAACCTGGAAAAGGAGCTTTTCCAGGACCGACAAAGCGTTGGAATCACCTGTTGCGGCTTGTTGTCTGTAATGCTCAAGCAGACTCGGGCAACACATTGTCATTGCCAGGATTTGCTCGCAAAACGGACTGCAGGTGCACAGGCAGTGCCTCGGTCTGTTCAGAGATGCTTCTTTGGCCTGTGTGCCCGTTGTGGTGGGTGCGCTGTGAAGCATGTAGTTTAGACTGCTTCAAGCGTCGTTTTGAGGCTAGCCCGACAACTGGTGGACCAAGCGTTCTTGGGCCTGCATCATCATTATTGCGGAGTCTGTGCTGTGTAGCATCCATTACAACTGCTTCAAGTGTCCTTTTGAGGCTGCCCCGACAGCTGCGGTTCCTTCCCCAAGCGTTCTTGGGCCTGCATCGTCATTGCGCTTGCGTTCGAAGAATGCGACGTAGGAAAGCGGCTTTGCTGTGCCCTCATTGCATGACAATCACTTCAGGATCGGTTCGAATCAGAAGCTGCTGCGACAGTTCCTTGGCCTGCGTGGGAATTCTGTTCACGTCTCGCAGGACACATCATTTTGCGACATACGAAAGCTTCGCTAGTCCCTTGGAGGCTGACGAGTTCCCGTTGGATTTGGACTTTCCCCCTCCGATGCCTCTTCCGGCTTCTGAGCTGCATGTTGCAGAATTGCGTGTTGATTCCGGGGGCGCTTGCAGCAACTAAGCATGATCCTGCCTCAGGAAGGACCGGAAATGACGATGAAGCCGGTCCCGGCGGATGATGAGGTGGCAATTTGTGGCACGGTTCCGTTGCACATTGCAGCAACCATAGATTTGCCAGGATCTTGCATTGGAAAACCTGCTTCCGCCGACGAGTCCGGGGAGTCCGACAAGTCCGGCTGAGGCCAGATCTCGATCTCCGAGGTCTACGAGGACAAAACGACGTTTGTGTCTGTCTGGGAGGCTTAGATGTCACTGATTCTGACCCTGCTCTGTGATTGATAGGACTCAGCTTCCTGAGTGAGGGCTCTGCTTGCTCTGACGGCGCTTAGCTTTCTGTGCCTGCTTGACGAGCCACATGACATTGCAGCCATTATGTTGCCGCTTTAACGTCCAACATAGACTCTGGTTTGGTGGGATGCGTGTGGCCTTTCTTTCAAGCGTGGCTCTACAGCTATGCGTGGCCTAAAACAGGCAATGTCGCACCCCGGCGGTTGAGCCAACAAGATCCTGTAGCAGAATATAGCACTAGGAGACCTCTACTATTACTTAGACAATTGATCAGTTGGCTTCCTTCCCGACAATGGTGGATCGCTGACTGCTGTGCATCTAGTGGCCAAACACCTTCAATTCCGAACTGTGTGCTCTGAGTGGTGTTCTGATGCTGATTCTGATGCATTTTTGCAACATGTTTGACATGTGGTTGCACTCAACGAGTCAAGATGGTATCTGCTGCCGAGCTCAGGCCTCAGCTGGCACCGGATGAATGTCGTCTGGAGCACGCGCTCCAAGGTGCATTGCGACACCTGGACATCATGCTGATTTTGGGGTGGAGAGCGAGAGAAGCAACAGAGGCAGTGAGAGTCATGGTACTTCAGAGCGAGAGAGGGAGAGAGCGACGGATGGAGGGAGGGAGAGCGGACAAGCGAGCGAGGGACAGAGGGAAGGAGAGCTTTGGAGAGGGAGGGCGATGGAGAGAGAAAGAGAGAGAGAGAGAGAGACAGACGGAGAGCTTTGGACAGGCAGGGCGATGGAGAGAGCCAGAGAGAGAGAGAGAGAGAGACAGACAGACAGACAGACAGTCAAACGCAGACACCTGGGATTCTGATATCATGAGCCGAATCGTGCCGACAACCCGAGTGCGACACCACCGAAACTAAGCATCCGGTCGGCGTAAGTCCCCCATGCCTCCGTGTAAGCATCGTTTGCAGGCCGCGGTTAGGGTGTTGAACATGTCCTAGACCTCAACAAACTCGCCGCCCAACTCCTTAGCAATCCCAAAATCCAAAACCCCTAAATCATGTGCGAGAGCTTCGATTGGAACCTTGAGACGTTGTTTGGTCTTGTTAGTCCGCGTAAGACTATCGACAGAACCGAAAAGAGCGATTACAGGATGTTATCTAGAACTTCAAGAAACTCGTGGTGGCGGCAACAAGCAGAACGACTTGATTCTAAGATCTGCGACTCCCTAAGGGTTCGGTACTGGGCTTGTCTTTCGGGGAGCACATGGTTCGATTCGACTCATGGAGCAACCCCGAGAACAAGTCATGAAAATGCACCCGGGTCATGGGAAGATGACTGAAGATTCGACGACAAGGCCCGGACATCTCGCGTCAGGTTATGATTCGCAGAGGAGCCACATGCCTCCGAAGAGCGAGTGTACACTGCCCAGTGCCGACTGAACCGGACTTCTGCCCCTCTCCGGGGTTTCTTCTCCACCCCTCGGGGTTCTCACTGACCCCTCTTCGGGGTCCGGGTTCACCCCTCTTCGGGGTTATGCTTGATCCCTCTTCGGGATCCGGGCTCACCCCTCTTCGGGGTTTGGTGATGATCCCTCTTCGGGATCCGGGCTCACCCCTCTTCGGGGTTCTAGTTGACCCCTCTTCGGGATCCAGGGCCCCCTCTTCGGGGTCTGAGGAAACAACCCCTCTTCGGGGTTGTTTCACGCAGGCCTCTGCTTGTCCAGCTCGATGATGTGATCTGCCTGACATCCTGACGGGACCTGGTTGCACTCTCTCTGTCTCTCCCTGTCTCTCTCTGTCTCTCTCTCTCTCTCTCTTTCTGTCTCTCTTTCTATCTTTCACTCTGGCATTGTCGCTCTGTCTCTCTCTGTCTCTCTGTCTCTCTCTGTCTCTCTGTAATCAGCTTGGGTTTAACGCGTGGGTTTAGGGCTGGGGCTAGGCTTTATGTTGTTTCTTTTGATTCCTTTTGTTCTTTTGGTTCCCATCTCAGAACGAAGCT
>BGNK01006572.1:0-20679 GCA_003297005.1 Symbiodinium sp. clade A Y106 | reverse complement strand
GCAGGTGCAGGTGCAGGTGCAGGTGCAGGTGCAGGTGCAGGTGCAGGTGCAGGTGCAGGTGCAGGTGCAGGTGCAGGTGCAGGAGCAGCACGAGCAGCAGGATGTTCGGCGATGTTTGAGCATGCCTGCTTTATGCTTGTTTGCTGGAGGGGGGCAATAACGTCCCGTCAGTTATCATGCCGTGAGTTATCATGTCATATCATATCATATCATATCAAGACATAGCAAAGCATGCCAAATCACACAATATCATGTCATGTCATCTCATCTCATCCCTATCACGTCCTGACATGTCATATCTTTGCATTTCATAGCATATCTTATCATGTCATATCATCTCTTGTCATGTCATGTCATGTCATGTCATGTCATAGCAGGCCATACGAAGGGTTGCTTCACTAGATTCATAATCCTATGGTAAACCCTTTTCGTGTTAGATGCGTGGTACTTTCAGGCTCTTAACCAATGCTACTTTCAGGCTACAACTTCCCGGCCAAGAGCCTCGCCAGCCCACAAGCGTGACTAGCGTGTCCAAAACTCGAGTTTTAAGTGCTTCCGAACCTTAAACGCAAAAAACAACATGCCATCAACAAATCCAAGAGTAAGCCTGCTGCCTGTGCTTGGCGCGATAGATTCGATATCAACGTCAGTTTCTAAGAATTCTAAGGGTCCATCAATCCCCGCGCCGGGGTTGATTAAAGTTGTGGTAAAATACCCAGCTGAACATTGAAACTGCGCACATGCAAATGCAAACATTTACGGGCAGGCAGGCAGTCGACTGTTGGCCAGTTCAATACTCGGCGTGGCGCAGCCATGGTGCAGGGTGCATCCACTTAGGGAAGTTGGGGACGTCACGTACCCGTACTTTCCAAAGTTGGATGATGATGCTGCAGATACGACAACTGAAACCAAACCATCTCAATATCTCCGGTACCCGGTACACATTCCAAAAGCCCCAAAGCCCCAGGCAGCCACGCAGTCGCTGAAGGCTTGCGATGTTCGGGGGATGCGCTGCGCTCAGAGTTAATTATAAGTTCGTGCGAGTAGTAGCAATGGTCCTTGCACTACAGGAGAGTGCAATGTGATTCGCATGTTCAAATTAAAAACAACCGGGGAGGGATGTGTAGTACCTGCGACGGTTCGAACTTACAGCCTTCAATCAACCGGACACCCTAACTAAACCTACAGTTTCGGAACCTCACAAGCTTGAGAACTGAAGCCCTGTTTGTACATCACAGAAACCCCCAAAACCGCACAGCGAACCCTTTGAAGCATGAGACCCTCCTTGAACCCACCCTTACCGTAAAAAATGACACAAAAAACCTCGGCTTAAACCCTTGAAAAACAGATTCACTCTTCAATTCCTGAACACAGAGACTGCGAGGCTACCCGAAGGCCGCTTTGAGGCGCGCCAAAGCACGCGTACCCCCACCCACCCACACACACACACACCCGCGCGCACACACACACACACAACCCACCCACCCACCCACCCACCCACCCACACACACACACACACACACCCACACGCACACGCACACACACACACACCCACACACGCACACACACGCACACCCGAAGTCGGGAGGATGTAAAGCGTTTGGATATGATAAGTCTGGATGTCCAGGAAGAAACTTTAAGGACTAAACCCTTGAAGAGGTTTTGGGCGGGAGGGTTCCGCAGAATTCTATGTCTACGGTTCGGGTGGGTATCAAAATTTGCATGCCTGTGCCCCGGGGAAATACGAATAATCCTACATCTTTCAGAGTTGGACGGGCATTTCGCATGTCCACTGTCAGCTTGCTTTAGTTATGTTTAGTTCTGAGCACTTGTTTGATCGCGAAGTGAGCTTGCCCACACGCAGTCATACAGGAATACGCACATACACGGCGATTAAGCCCGAAGCAGCTCGACATCGACAGTCCTGGAATGCAAAGCCCCAAACCTAACCCGACGGATTCTACCCATCTAGATATATATATATATATATATATATATATATATCAGGAACCAGAAGAGGAACCAGGAGGACGCACGCGCAACTATGGAAGAAAGGCAAGCCCTACACCCTGAACCGCGAAATTGCTGTAGGTCCCCGGCGCTGCAAGAGAAGTCGCTTCTGGGGCACGAGTCGTGAGCCAGCCACAGCCCCATTGCGAGGTGGATTTTCTGACAAAGTGGTGCCTGTTGGGAGAAGAAGCGGCAATGAGCTAATTCGAGGTTTTGGATCTCGTGAAAGGTGCTTAGCTGGCTTCTGCAAGTTAGGCGTTGATCACGGCCTCCGGGTTTCGAGCATAGACGGTTCGGAGATGTCAGACTTGGGAGCCTGAAAGGGCTTCAGTGCCTGTGCGCTGCATGAAATGGCTGGCGATGATGGGCCAGGGCACAGACTTGGATTGCTGAATTTGGGATTGTGCTTTGACATTTCATAACTCTCACGACTCTCATAGGTCTGGCTTTAAATGCTTTTAGGATCAAGCCTGAGCCCGCAAGTGCCTCCCTGGGCCTCAGCTCAAAGGCTTTGGTCTGAACTTTTCCACGCACACTGCCGAAGTTCCAGGCTCCTCGGCCCCCCAAAACTGTGAGCACCAGGCTGAGACGCTTTAGTAATCGCTTTAACTTTGTGATTGGATCAACCATGATGCGAAGCTCGTGCGAACGGACTCTAGGACGAGAGCCGTAATTCCCAAACGAGCCTTCCGAAATTATCGCGAACCCAACTGGACTTCTGAATCATTGTCCATGAACGAGGTCCATGGCATCCTTGGCCGGGGATTTGGCCTTTCACTTGGCTTCTGTCGTTGGGCACACGGCCCGCAGCCCCAGCCGTGGTGCTGTTGTGGATGACGGCTTTCACGCTTTAGTAGGATTCAAGGCTCGTCTGAAGGTATTGCTTCTATTTCGTGAAGAATGAACCGTGGAGGAGAAAGGGGTTTTGGGAAGCATCGGTTGATGGGCAGCACTTTGATGACACTTGGGCCCAACTATGTAGGCCCTAGACTCTACCCATATCAACACCTTTGAGGCCTCGCTTCCCGTTTTAACAGTGAAGTGTTTCGAGCCATATTCTATCTCACCTGAAGCTCCAAGCCTTTCAAGTTTCAACAGCCCTCCAAAACTCACAAAAGACTGCCACAGGCCGGTCAACTCTGCCGCGAGCTGCCGGCAAACTCCGCACGGTGGCCTCTCTCCCGGTCCATGTTTCGGGCAAACCTAGGAGCCTAGAAGAGACCATTCGATCTGGGACTGTGGAGCTAAACATTCATGCGCCAACATTGAACGCTCATGCAGATCCATGCGGGCCATGCTCCTGAAGTCATGTGCCATCATCCTTTTGTCACCAGGCTCCGAGTTCAGGGGTCCCAGATGTTTTTGTTCCAAGAATTTTGGACAACCGCCTGAGAATAAGCTGTGCGGGGCTACTTACGAGGTCGAGGTTTTGCGTGGGTCCCGAACAAAGGAATCCCAGCGCACAGAGAGACTCCAGCTTCAAGGACCTTCATACCGAATGGATTAATTAACGATTTCCTGCAGCTGAGTTTTATTAGGTCTCACTGTGTCTTTGTCCGTAGTTTAAAGCTGGAGATCCTGATAGATTGATTTCCTCGACGGTGGCATTTGTAGTTCGCAGCCGCCACCAGCCCTACGCCTTAAACTTAAACTCCAAACTCGGAGCCGGTCAGTCCCGGAATTGCCCTCAACCCTAAACAGCAATCCCTCCGAAGGCACGAAGATCTCCGCATCATCGGCCGCTCTTCCCTGAAAGCTGGCGCCGAGGTCTTTCAAGCCCCGGCCCTGCAGTACACAACGTCATGCCCAACTCAGACCACCACCATGCGGGCGTTCTGCAGGCTTTCGTTTCAGCTCCAACTGCCCAGACCCTGAATTCTCTCATTCCTTCAACCCCTCCATCCTGAAGCCGCTGCCCGTACTCAGATCCTGGGTCGTAAATCATGAGACTTTGAAGGCCCTGTACCTTGAGGCCTTGAGGACCGGAACTCTTAGAGTGTTCTGAATTCTAGTACCGAAGTCACTAGGCAATCAGCTTTGCAGTGCAAACTCTGAAGCCTTGAACCCCAACTCCAACCTCAAAAACGGGTTTGAAGCCAAATTATGCCCTTTGGATGTCGAACTCCTCAATCGCATAACCCTTTAGGGCAAGACTGTGTGCCTTCACGCTGAAGGCTGTGGAAGCCGCCACCGGCCACGTGGCACTTGGCGTTGCAGAGACTTCCGCGGAGGAGAGGACTTCAGGTTTATTGCAGTGTTAGGACAGGCGGGGCTTTTGGTGAAAATTTTTTTGGTTTGCCCCAGAAAATTTGCATTGGCTGAAAATAGATCTGATGTGGCTCTGAGTATGAGGAATCCCCGCCGCTTTAGAGCATGCGGCTCAAGGAGTGCATGTTTTGAGGATTTCAGTATTCTTGGCTAGTAAATATAAGAAAACGACTACACCATCCTAAGCAACTCTACTATCATCCTAAGCAACTCTTGCTAGCTGAACACCAGCCCCATTACATTTTCGATATCTCCAACCCCAGCGCCCATCTAGAGTTTCAAAGGTGTCTACTTGTGATTGTGTCCAATTTGACTTGTTGACTTTTTGATACATGTCGCAGAGGCTGCAACCGGAAGCAGGATACATAGGATTCAGGAGGCACGCCCTGCACGGCACACCTGAGCTTGGAAAGGCCACATGGTACTAAATCCCGATGCCGACGCCCCGAAATCCTAAAACCGTAAACGCCAAATTATCCAAAGCCTGCCAAATCTACAATCCTGAGACCTGACAGCTGTGAGGCAGTGGGCCACAGCTGTGGGGATGACGCCAAGGAGGTGTTCCAGGCTGCCGGCAACCAATGGTAGCTGAGCGTTGCAGTGAGGATTGAGCATGTGGGGTTTTCGGATTGGGTTCTGAAGTGAACATGTGTCTGCTAGTAGAGTTTGCGCAGCGCTGAATAACCTTGGGGTGCTTGGAGTTAGTATCCCCTTTTTCTTACGCGATTCTTCTGTAGGCATGCAAGGGTTCAGTGAACGGGTGATGGCTCTGCTGGATTTAGGATTCAACCTTGCATCTCTCGCTAGCCGCGCTAGCACAGCTTCAAGCCGCTTCCCGCGGTACAGGACACCGTCTTCGCCGTGGCGAACGTCCTGGAGGTAAAACGCAATCTGTCCGGCGACTTCCCCGGCAACCCATTTCAACGCTGGTCTTGCAACTGCAAGTATTGCAAGTTCTCAGTCCCGATAAGAAAGGCGCCGAGCTTCCGGGTATTAGGCCGAGAGAGACATCTCTAGACTCTAGAGGTTTCAGCTGCTCTTTATGTCCGAGGTTGCAACTTGCATGATCGGCACAGCCTTTTTGCATCGTTGGGCCTGGTGCCCACACCAACCACAGGCAGTCAGCCCTGTCTTTCAAACCCATCACCTCAATCGCTCAACTCTAGCCGAAGGCAAAGGTTTGGCGCAGCTCTCCGCACTCAGCTCGGCGAAGGCCTTACGGATCTGGGCTGTAGATATCGGGTTCAGTACCGGGACTTGGGACTTGCAGGGGTAAGGGTGCTTGGTTTGGCTTTACGGCTATTCACTTGGTGGTTTGGTTGGGGTTTAGCATGTTGAGTAGCTTCACTGTCCTGGGTTCCTGGCTCTTCGGCTTGGGCTTTCCTGCAGCTTCAGTATGCTGCCTGCCCAAGACCAAGCTAAAATTTGCAGTAAACCGGAGCCCAATGCCTTGCGGTTTAGGGCCCCTCCATCCAAAACCTGAAATCTTCGAATTAGGGCACGAAGCCGCAAGCCCACCACCGGAAGGTTTCGTTCGGTTGAAATGCCAAAAGCCGTCTTCGCGATGATGGCCAGGAGCTGGCAGGGGCGCCCCTGGCGGAACCTTGGAAAGAGAGGCCGCTATCAGCAAAGCACGACCCCGACTTGGGAGCTTAAGGCCCTAAGCCTTATTGATTCTATTGGCACTAGCTGCAGAGGTTTCAGCTCTTGTAAGTTGGGGATGTGCTGATTCATTCATGTAGATGAGAGGAACCTGAGAGTTTCGTGGAAGTGGATTGAATTTTTGAGGTTCTCTTTTCTCAAACAGAGTGGTGCACGCTACGTTCATAGTAGGGAGGATTGGCTGTAGTGCAGCCGCGAGACGCGCCTAGGGCACGCCTGCTGGGACGCGGTTCCCGCCGTGGTGCGTGGCATAGTTTGAACTCATGTCCAATTATGTAGAGAGTCCCGTCGGGCTCTGTCCTCCTGGGCGCGTGATTCATTGTACTCGTAAATTTAATTCCACAAACATTGGCATAATTTTGGTTTCAAACATTGACATCTGAACCCCGCCAATACACTCCTGGTATTTGTCGTGGTCGCGGTCGTCCTGATTGGCCTGGGGTGCGTATTGCGGGGTTGGCTGAACTACGCTGGCAGAATTCAGATTTAGGGCCCTGTGGCTCCGGGTTTGGGTTTCTGTCTCGCTTCATGTCTGTATGGCTGTATGGGTCGTAACGAATGCGAGCCTACACTCACCCTGCCGCCTGAACCTTAGAATCTACTTGCGACAACACCGCAACCCTGCGGAACCCTCAAGACCCCAGCGCTTTGTCCAGCTGACAGGCCAAGTGACCAGCGCCCCAGCGCAGAAGTCTCGAATTGGTTCCTCTCGGCGCGCTACACGCTTTCCACTTGCAGCTGTCAAGAGGACTTGATCAAAACTCAAGCCTTGAACTGGCGTTACAAAGCACGGCTTGCAGAGTTTCCAGGCTTCAGGTTCAAGAAGCAGCAGTCGACACACTGTGGGTAATCGTGTGGTTCCCGTTGCTGGGTGTAAGCTGTGGGATGACCTAATTTCAATGGCAGCTTTTTTGCGACGAATGCCTGCCGATTCCATGAGACCTCAAGACCAACTTTTTGCACAATGTGGTCCTCCCTTTTTGAAGACTTCATCCACAGAGTACTGGCAGGTACCGTGCCCTCTCCCATCCGAAGATGCAGTTTGTGACGAGGTGAGGGGCCCCTGAACCCTGCAGACCTGCAGCTTGTAGTGTTACTCAACACTCTACAGGACTTGGCCCGTGCTATGGTTGAGCTGCATCTTCAGTGTTTTGTCTGTAAAGCAGCTCTAGAGGCTCTATCAGCTATCAGAACAGAAGAACAACTCGTCTGCAGCCATTTGGAGGGCTTGCTGGGATTTGGCAGAGGATTGAGCATGGTTGACCTACACCAGGGAGTCCTACACGTAAAACCCCACGTTTTAAGTCCAGGCCAGGGCCTTTTGGGGAATGAGCCAAATTCGGGTGGCACTGGCCGAATGGTGATGGCGAAGCGAGGATGGAGCTGTGCCCTCCTCAGTCATGCACCAGATGAAATTTAGCAGTCGGCCTTCGTGCAATTCGGGACTGAGAGTGCAATGTCGACCCAGTGGAATTGATTCTGCGTTCTGAGTTGGAAAAGAATCACATAACATCAGCCGTGATCAATCCCTGCGGGATGCTGCATGCCTGGAGGCCCATGGGTGAGTAATGGGACTGCCCGAGCCTTCCGTGCTACTGTTACTGCAGGATACAATGATTGAATCTTCATGAAGTTTGGAGAGGAGCCGAACTGGAAGGCACCTATAAACATGCATTCTTCATGAAGTCCCTAGACTAGGCCCTGAAGGCTTTACGTCAACCTTCTGAAAACCACAGTACTTCTCCAAGGAGCCTCTGAACCCTAAAGCGGCAATGCGGCGAGTCCTCACTTGCAGTCCAATTCAGTCTGGCGAGGCTCGTATGGGGCCTGCAGGGGTGGCAATATTTTGTCTCGGCACCTTGCCGTCGACGTCGAAAGACTTCAGCTGCTCTTGCTTCCAAACGAACGAAGGAAGAGGCTCTTGACTTAAAGGTCCTCTCGCTGGCAGAAGGTGCAGCGAAAGGCACAGGAACCTCATGTTGGCTCACTTTGGAAGACTCGGGGTCTACGCCACTTCTGGTTTCGGCTGAGGGCAGCGACATAGGATGCAGTGAAAACTCACCGTCGAGTCCGATCTAGGTTTCCGCTAGCGGCTCCCCATGGCCGTAGCGCGTTCGTCTATCGGAAGGTTGGTGGCCAAACAGATGCATAATGGAAGTCTGGTGAGGTCTGGATACGTTTTCCTATAGCAACCCAGGTCCCGAACTCGAGACAATTAGCCCCAGCCTATGCTCCTCTACCGACGAAGGCAGCAAGATGCAGATCACGAAGGAAGAACCCCACAAGGCTCACGATAATGATCAATCGAGTTCCACCTTCCTCAGCCGGCCTGGCGTCTCGGTTCGGAGTTCTAGTGGGTTTCGGCGGTTTTGGTGCAGCGGCCGGTGGATTGAAGGGCTCACTTGAGAACCAAACTCTCAGGCACTGAAGGTTTTCTTCCACGCAAGTGAGGGGCTTTTGTCGTTTCCATTCTCTTCGAGCTCTTGAGAAGGCCCTAGAGCTGTCGGCCGGCTGGAAGCCACGAGTCCAGCCCAAAGCTACAAGACCTTACGCCCTAAGGCTTCAAGTTGCAGTTGCAGAATCAGACGGGATGTGGCACTTGGGGCGGGTCGAGGGTTTCGTCAGGGAGGTCTCGCCAAGGTGAGGATCAGACCTCAAAGCCACAAGTGCTGCGAGCTTGACCTCAAGAGGTACTCAAGCTTATGCAAGGCCGAAGCGCAGCCTGAACTCCCCTGCCCCCATGCCTTGCACCGTACCCTCAGACCCTCCCCGGAGGCCACCCGACAAGGCGACGTCAAAGCAGTGACCCACCTGATTGACTGCGGCGTGGAAACCTTCCCTGCGAGCAAGATAGACTGTCAGAGTTGTCTGAGATGATATCGCTTTGTGTTTGACTCTCTTGCTCTGTCACTTGAACGACTCCGTCGTCTTTGAGATGGAAATCTTGCCTCCATGCATGTGGTTTCCCGAGACACCCTCCTGTGCCTCCATGCACCGTGCTTGTACTAAGCTGCTGGGTTTCCTCGCTGCTCCTAATGCAAGTGATGAGAGCTCTAGGATAAGCAGCGGGCCCTTCTGGCAGCAAGCTCCTTGAACAATGCAGCTCGGCCTGAACTGCAGTGCTGGAAGAACCGAGGTTTAAGTTTTGCTAGCCCCATACCTTCAAAGAAGCAGTTGTCAGGGATGACAAATATGAAGCCGCACAGAGCTTGAATGGTTGCTTGAGGCTCGCGAAGTGAGTGATACCATCTAAATTTCTTCGAGGAGCCTCAATAGTTGTTTTCTGTACAGAGTAAGCACCTCTCTGTTACAGCGCAATGTTTTCCTGCAGACCTAGGGTAACCAGCTAGGGCCCGATACCAGGGCTTATCTTGAGAAGGGAATGTGCAGAACTCAGCCTCCAAGCATGGCTTCGTTCCGTAAGTACACTGTTAATGTTACGGTCGCTTTAATGACCCCCCCCCCCCTGAGGTTGTTTTGCGCGGGGGTCTCTTGGGGCAGGGTTTGGGGTCAGGGTGGCAAAAATAAACGTTTGGCCGTGTCCGGGGATTGTAGTACTAGTAGTAATTAACAGCAGTACTAGTAGTAATAATAGTAGTAATCGTAGTAGTCGTAGTAGTAGTAGTAGTCGTCGTCGTAGTAGTAGTAATAGTAGTACTAGTAGTAATCGTAGTAATAGTAGTAATAGTAGTAATAGTAATAGTAGTAATAGGAGTAATAGTGGTAATAGTAGTAATTGAAGGCAGCATCCTCAACTGGCCCTTCGGCTGAAGACAACATGCGGCCTCGCCTCCTTCTCAGTATCGTTTCAAGATTATCGGATGATCCCCAAGGGAATCCCAGCAACCATGAAGGACGGCACACAGCCCTCTGACTACTTTTCACGCACAAGACAAAGCTGTGAACTGCCTAGCTAGAGCATCTGTGCACATCTAGCTGCATGCTTTATGATGCCTTCGAACGACGTGGCCTTAAGCCAAAGGTTCCTGAAGGAAGCACCAGCTCCACCAGCGCTCACACTANGTGCACATCTAGCTGCATGCTTTATGATGCCTTCGAACGACGTGGCCTTAAGCCAAAGGTTCCTGAAGGAAGCACCAGCTCCACCAGCGCTCACACTATACATGAGGTAGTGCTTCAGGATTCAGCACCCCTCCTTAATGTTCCCGTAAGGGGAGCCATTACATCTCCAATACACCTGAAGCTCTGACGAAAATCATCCACGCGTGTTCTCAGGGTGATTCCTCCAGTCATTCAAGCAGCACTGGCATACCTGCGTCCGGGAAGCCCTCGCGGCATTCCGGAGTCCATGGCAGTCGGGTTTCAGGTGAACTCTGTCACCGTTGGGACTGACGTACATGTCCCCTTCCCACGGCTGCACAATATACCTGATCCTGGCATCAACCGCAGACAGGTGTATCGCCCTTGCCGGCACATCCGGCGGGATCTCAGGATCAGTCTGAACTCCTCTGCTCCATGCTGGAACCTCTCTCTGCTCGGGACGCCAGGTCTGGTCGTAGGTGAAGTCGCCGTGGTCCGTCCTCGGGAGCCGCTGCCTGATCCAGAAGCTGTCGCAGCTCCTGAATCACGCAACGCTCCTTTCTCATGAGCTTGAAACTTGCCAATCAAGGCAGACAGCCGAGCCTCCTGTTCAACTGATCTATCCTCGACACTCAGAAGAGCTAAGAGCTCTTTGCCTTCTCCCTTTGACAGTCCCAGTCTAGCGGACGGGGCAAACATCCTCATCCTCACAGCCTTCTTCACTCCTCCAGCAGCTCTCTTGCTCCACTCCCAGACAAAGATTGTGGTAATCATCACCAACAGCACTGCGATCCAAAGCTCATGCTCAGAACTCACCCCAGTGTAGGGCTGACCACCAGTCTCCTCGCCAGTGACTTCAGCAAGTTACCCTCAACCTATCAACACCTGGGTACACCTACTCAGGGTTCCTCCATTCAAGGCTTGGCTTGCATCAGATGCTGTTGTGACGTGTGCTGCTGATGAAGAAGTGGCTTGTGCTGCTGACGCTGAAGTGGCTTGTGCTGTTGACGCTGAAGTGGCTTGTGCTGTTGATGCTGTCGTGGCTGGATACTCAACCTCATCGTACTCGTGCTCCAACTTCTTGATCACAGCTGACACATGTCCCTTGTAGAAGCTCCGAAACTCGAGCAACCTCCAAGCGCGGTCTGACGCTAGCTGTTTTGTCAAACCATCAGCTAACTGTTCCACGCCCGGCGGCTTGTGCAGCAGCTGGTATTCCTCGGAGTTCACAAGCTCGACCAACCAGTTTTCACGAAGCCGTAGATGCCTCGTCCTCCAGCTCCCACCTGAGCTAGCGACTGCGATAGCTGCTGTTGCATCGACGCGCAACTCGGTCGCGCCGGGGTGATGCCCATATCGGCGAGCGTGGTCTTCACCGACCTCAACAGCTGGGCCGCAATGAGCTCGGCTTCCGCGCTACTCAGGGCTGTGAGTCCTTGGTTGGCCGCATGCCAACAGATCGGTAGTCCTCTCCACACTACCAAGGCTCCAGAAATTGACTTCGAGCCCGCTGGAGAATGCGAAGCATCACTGAACATAACCAGCCTCGACTCCTGGCCCTTATCAACGATGAAGCCAGCGTCGCGGGTGGCATTGTAGTAGCGCAGGATCTTCTTGGCGATCTGAATCGCTCTCTCCGGCATCGCCATCATCATCGCCGCGTAGCTGGCATCCGGTCTCGTACGTTGGGTGGTCCACAAGATTTCACCACATCTCTGTTGGGCCTCCTTGATCAAGGACGGAGAACGATCAGTGTCTTCAGGGATCTCCTCGGTTGCCCACCCCTTGACGAACGGCACCTTGCTGCAGCCCGTGACTTCTCTTCGGCGAAGGAGCTCGTCAAGATAGCCCCGCTGGGCGATCTTCATTCTCCCATCAGGTTCAATCGAAAGCTCCAACCCCAGGAAGCGGACCACAGCATCCTTCGAGACAATCTCTCGGCCACTCGTCCCCCATGTCGCCGCTAACCAGTCGTAGAAACCGTGGACATACTCCGGCGGCCCAACTGCTAAGGTGTCATCGACGTAAAACAGCGCGTAGCCCTTGATTTCCTCGGAGCCGTCGGGCTTGATCTCCAACTTGTGCAAGTTCTCGTCCGCGACGCAAGGCACGATCTTCATCATACCACCACTTGGTGACTTCCAACTCGCCTTGGCCGTCGTGGCGTTCCGGTGCTGGCTCCACCATTTGGGGCTCCTTTGAAACCCATACACAGCGGCCCGCCAAACCCGCCCGGATCGTAGCTCTAGGAGCTTCCATGGCATACCGCTTGCCGTTCGGGAGCTCAGGGATCGGAGCTCTGAGAAAGGCCGTCTTGATGTCATCGGTGGCGGCAATCCAACCAGGATGGGCGTTGACTTCAGCTAGGCAAAGCCTCACCAGGTCTATCGTAGCCCCCGCAGAGTACACATCGCCCAGCTCCTCCGCAGACTCACCCGAGAAGTTTCCACAAGCCCTTGCGGCGGTAGCCCCCCGGCTCAGCACCAGGCTTCACTGTAAACACTAGTTTGCTGGGCACGATGACGACTTGAGGATCTCTCCTCAGCGCCGCAGCCTCGGTGCCCCGGTGCTTTTTGATAGCGGGCATCTGTTCGAGGGAATTGAGCTCAGCCTTCATCGCAGGAACCCACTTCTCCACAACAGGTAGTACTTCACGAGGACCGACAGTGTGGGTGACCTTCAAAGGTTTCTCAGGGCTCACCGTGGCAAGAAGGTCTTCGATGTTCGGCGTGTACAACGTCTCCTGCATGGCCTTCATCATGCGAGCCTCCCCCTCCTCTCATTGCAACTCGTGGAATTCCTCCCCGAAGGTCGAGATCTCGGGGTTGTCCCCCCGCCCCAGGGGGATCATACTCCGGGGTTGAGTCCCTCCACCGCCGCCATCGCCGCGAGCACCCCCGGCTCCTCGTGCTTGATCATCCCTTGGTACTCGCCGAACAATCACTCTTCGGTGGATCCACAAAACGATCACCTCCTCAATATCCAGCGCGTCATTGTTGATCTTGAAGGCCTAGATGAAGCTCGCCTCTCTTCCCTCCGGGTCATAGTTCGGAACCCGGTAGGATCTCAATGCCAACAGCCTCCCAACCTGCTCCTGGCCATCCTCAGACGCCAGGAAGATTCTTGGATGCTGAGACCAATCTCGCTCGAGGTCAGTTACGATGGCCGCTGGGATCACTGAGTTCAGGTCCTCATCAACTGGTCGAATCTCTCGCCACCGGGTTGCCATACCAGCAATGTAGTGGTCCAGGCCATACCTAGCACTCGTCGTGACCCACTCCTCTTCAGACATTCGAATGTGCATGATGGACTCCACAGTTTCAAGCTCTAGGTCCATTTCCACTTGTTCACCTCCTTCGTTCTCAAGAAGCTTGCACATCCTTGGCTCACCCTTTACATTCAGAGGCAAAGGGAAACCCAGATCCAAAGCCATGTCTGCGTCCGCTTGCTGATCTTCTCCAGGCCACGGACTGTATAGACAGCCAGCACCAGTCTCTCTCCTTCCCACGGCATCGTTGCGTGCCACTGCCTGGAATCGAACGAAACCACGTTCTTGATCCCCTCCTCAGAGTGAAGGGGGTGCACACAACCCCTTTTCCCATTCAACATCACCACATCACCCTCACCAACGTCTTCCTCCGGGCCCAGCTGTGTCCATAGGCCGCCTTCCTTGACCGCCTTCCTTGAAGTTAGTGATGGGGATCAAGTGGGAGTACCGATCCCTAGCATTGTGGGAGTCCCGGTGTCTCTTCACGTTGAGATTCTGGTGGAGGGAGAAAGTAGACCACGTAGCGGACAACCCAAGCTCCCCTTGGATGTACTGGTTGACAAGCCTGGTTGAATAAGGGAACTCCTTTGACGATTTCCTCAAACCCAATACTCCACCATGTCTATACGCACCAGATGCCCAGGCCTTCTGACTCGTCTTGGTCACCCCCGAGTCCTCTGTCTCTCTTGGAAACCTCTGGTTTGGTAGATCAAACAGCCGCTTTACTACGGCTTCATCAATCTCCTCCTCCTCCTCCTCCTCATACAAGACCTCCCTTGCGTAGTCCTCAGGGTCAGACTTCTTCTCGTTCCTTCATCACCACTTCGCCGCTGTATCGAGTAGGAACGCCCAACGCCGCCGCCCGAGGAGCCATCACGTCCTTGCCCAAGTCCAGCTCCTCCGCGTACTCTTCAAGGTCGGACATCTCACCCTGGTCGCTCACCAGGTCATCGTCGTAAACATCTCCGTGACCTTCAAACACAGCCACTCGGGGAGCTGACTTGCCAATAATCCTCCTTCTTGCCACTGAAGGACTGGATTCTTCAGACTCAAAACCCAACGGTCCTCCAAGGTCCTCACCGCCTTCATCTCGATGTTCTCCAGCATCCGCCAACTTGGTCTTGTCCTCACATTCTTAGTGTGGGTGAACACTCCATCCACATAGACCAAGTGACCATCACTGACCTGATCCGAAAGACCCAAATGTATACCATCATCCCAACTTTCATCAAACTCCAAACGGATCAAAGCGCCCGATGCAGCATACCTCCTCTTTTTCACCAAGACCTTGGCTCCAAAAGCAGTAGCCATCCTCGGTACTTGTCGCATTACTCGTGCTCTTTGCATCGAAGCTGCCGCCTTGGCCGCCACCGGCCAAAAAGTCTTGTCGAGGGTGGAGGAGGCCAGTGTCTTTCTTGTGGTGAGCTTCACCTCCTTCACAGCACATTCCGCGGCGCCGTTCTCCTGAGGAACTCCCGGGGAACTCGTAGAGATTCTAATTGCTTGTCCATGAAGCCACTGCGCCAACTGTCTTAACATTAACTGTGCCGCTCGGTCTGGATGAAACCTCAGCACCGGGATGTTCAGGCTCTGGAGGTACAGGACAATGGACTGGATTGCCGAAGCCACGGTGGGACCCTTGTCGTTGAGGAATGGCTCAGCGAAGAGGAGGTAGGTAGACTCAGGGGCCTTCACATCCATTGGTATAGCTCCTACACCAGCTCCTTCATCCTCTTCAACAACGGAGGGCTCTTCTCCTTCTCGAACAAGTCCTGGTACCCAATCTCCCTGTCTTCTTGAAGATTCTCCCCAGTACCCTCAAACTCCCCCGGGACATAGGACTTAGGAATCGTAAACTTTGCGACCAACAGATACTTCATCCGTGCCGCCTTGGAACGATCTCCACGAGCTCCGGGTCTTCTCCGGTAGTCCTGAAAGGCCCCGTATGTCAACGTTGAGGCAAAACAGAGAAGGATGTTCGATTCGGGCGTGCCGATGCCCTGTAGCTCCATGGGTCACACACCCTCCTTGAAGGATAATGGCCCGCCTTCACATGGGCTTGCCATTGCTCAGGGCTCATTGCCTTGAGGACGCCGTCGCCATCCTCATGGACTGACTGGAACTTGAACCTTTCGTCCCCTCCTCAGCCTGAGACGGCTTCTTCAAGAATCCGAGGTTGTAGTTCGTAGTGGCTGACGTCGGTCTCCTAACAGTCAGGCACCGTCCAGAAGAACCCTGTTCTCGCCGTAGGCCTCGCGAGTCTCCCAACAATGTACAGGAGGAGCGCCCGTGCCAACCTCACCGCCTGCGCCTCGCGCTCTACAGAAGTCCCCGGTGTTGCTCCAGTGATGGCCGCGATCTTCCCTTTCACCGCGCCCCACATGAGCGCCCCATAGGCTTGATGGAGTAGATCTCCATGAATCGAAACCACCACTGCATCCTCGCCGTAGGCCTCGGGTTTGACAGGAGCTTCATCTCGATGAACTGGAAGATGGACAACCCAACGGTTCGACTCCATCATCCTCTTCCGAAGTCGCCGAGGCAATGGAAGAGCTTGCAAAGTTATCCACCCATCATCTAGGCGGACCTCCGGGCACAGAACGTCCATAGTAGACTCTGAGAAGCCCCTCATGAAGGATCCACGCACCGCCTTCCAGTAAGTTCTCTGCTGAGCCTCCACATACCTTGTCGCATAGGTAGTCCACGAAAGCTTCTCCTCATGTAGAAGGTGCTCCAGCTTCGACTTCAGGAGAGAGACACCATCCTTGAACTCTCTCAACTTCTTTTCTTCAATCATGTTCACAAGTCTGGCAGCTTGTTCCTGTGCCAGCTCCGGACATCCTCCACGCAGCGAGGTCTTCAGCTCGCCCCACACCGGGTGAACAACCTTGAACACACCACGTTTCCAGCCAATCTCGCACCCAGCGTTCACCAACTCAGCCATCGGCAGGATCGGCTGGGTGTCCGGCGAAGTAGAGAGAATCGCCCCAGTCTCAGCTTGGAGTAGCTCCCGTCGTTCATCATTGGCAAGCGTCACGGAGACCTTGGATGCCGCACTTAGCTCAGCTTCATCACGTGGTTGTCGAAGGATGTGTGTGTGGCACCCGAGTCAATCAGGGTCGGCACATCAGGTAACCCAACGAACACCCTGGGGTCGAGTGGTGTAGACTGGGACTTCCTCATTTCCACCACTTCCTTGTTCACCTTCATAGCCTTCAGTCGTAGTTCATCAAGTTGCTTCTGAAGACTCTTCAGGGTAGACGTTGAGGTAGTAGAAGTCGAAGTGGAGGTGCCCGAACTCATCAGTGACCTCAAAGCCTGGGCCGCATCACGTAGCGCATCTTTGACCTCTCCACCCGTGTCCTCAGAGGCAACTGGAGACGTTGGCGCTGTGGGCGGTGGCTCCGGCTCAGCCGCCATAGACCCAGCTGCCGGCGCCGTTCTCGAGGCCTCGTCATTGGACGAGGGGGTTCCCGGGGCACTCTTCGCCTTCGGCTTGCCCTTTGCTTTGGGAGCTCCGGTATCCCCTCCATCGTAGGGCATGTCTTCGACACATGACCTTCAGCCCCACACGTGTAGCACCGGTCCTTCTTGGACACGCCCTCGACAGAGTGAACAAACTTGCAAGAAGCTCCTCTTCTGCACCCGCGCGGCTGTGTAAAGCACTTGTATCTTTTCTCACCGCCACCTACGCCTCCAGCGGTCGTTGTGGTAGTCGTCGTAGATGTAGTACTCGATGGGGGTGGCTTCGTTGGTCCTGGGCCGCTTGGCTGCAAAGGTCTGAGCTTGGGGTCTCGCGGAGGTTCAGAAGCATTCGGCTTTGCTGGAAGCCCATTCACAAGGTTCTCCGACTCCGCCCTGAGGTGCTGGTGGAGCTGCAGTGCCGACTCCCACGTTGGGCTGACGTCCACACCCAGCCTGCTCCTCACCAGTTGGCTCCTGAAAGTCACACCCTTGTCCTTAGCCCACACCTCAGCCACAAGGTTGTTCAGGCCGCACGCCAGCAAAGAAGAGCCAGGCTTCGCAATGTTCAATTTGTCGGCCCTCAGCAACAGCCTCTCCCATTGTCGCAACACCGTCACCAAGTCACTGGCATGCTGGGCCTTCGGCGGGGAGACGCGGTACTGGAGTATGTAGGCCGATTCGCTTTCACCTCCCGGCTGATACATCGTGCACAGCCGAAACAGCAACGCCACTGGCGACCTCGTTATCGCTCTCGCCACCATCTCAGTTCTCACAGACTCCGACATAGCCTGGAGCATCATCCCCGCGGTCCTCGCACTCAGCCTCCAAATACTTGCCCTTCTCAAGGTCATCCGCCGTCGATGGCTTCAGAGCTAGCCTTTCGTACGGCCCCGAGGCTACCCACTTTCTGTACCTCTCCTGGGCCTGCTCCTTCACCGCATCCCACCACCACGAGCTGCTGTCTGAGATGTCTCTCAGCGGCCCATCGATGACCTCGATCCAGTCCCCACCGGGGCTCTGCAGCGACGGTAACGTCGTAGTCCCTGGCTTGCACTGCTCAGGGGCCTCCTCCTCGCGCTTCCGCTCAGCCTTCTCAACATGATCAAGCTGAGCCTTCTGAAGCTGCTGCATGCCTTCCGCCAAAGTTTCCAACAGCCGCTCACTTGTTGTCACAGCGGGTGCCATCGTTGCTGGTGGCCTTGGCACGCGATCATTCCTTGCTGGTTCCACACTGTGCGAAAACTCTGCGGATTCGCGCATGGTAGCGCTAATGGTTTGGTCCCCTGTCTCAGGCAGGTGCTCTCATCGAAGGTCCTTCTCCTTGACAGTCCCCAACTCTAGGCCGAACGTTCCTCTCGACCTGAGCATCTTGTCCGCGCCTGACATCCTGGTAGACCTGATCGCGAAGACCTCTGACGTCAAGAAGGCCTGGAGGTAGGTCATGAGAAAACCCACCGACTGACTGGCTAGGCACTGGTAGACCACCGACTGACTGGCTAGCGGCTAGGCACTGGTAGACCACCGACTGACTGTCTAGGCACATTACCATTGCCACGAGGATCACCATGATGCCGACGACCATCTTCCTGAAGTCCACTCTGAGGATCGCCATGATGCCGAAGACCATCTTCCTGAAGTCCACTCTGAGGATCACCATGATGCCGAAGACCATCTTCCTGAAGTCCCCTGCGAGGATCACCATGATGCCGAAGACCATCTTCCTGAAGTCCCCTGCGAGGATCACCATGATGCCGAAGACCATCTTCCTGAAGTCCACTGCGAGGATCACCATGATGCCGAAGACCATCTTCCTGAAGTCCATCTTCCTGAAGTCCATTGCGAGGATCACCATGGTGCCGAAGACCACCTTCCTGAAGTCCACTGCGAGGATCACCATGATGCCGAAAGCCATCTTCCTGAAGTCCATTGCGAGGATCACCATGATGCCGAAAGCCATCTTCTTGAAGTCCCCTGCGAGGATCACCATGTTGCCGAAAGCCATCTTCTTGAAGTCCCCTGCGAGGATCACCATGATGCCGAAAACCATCTTCACCTTCTGCAATAACATGGAGACCACCGCGAGGGTCACCAGGACGCTGAGGACCCTCGTCACCTCCACGAAACAAAGAGGCTCCACGGGAGGCCTGGTCGGCCATCAGCCTTGCCTTGCCCTCTCTGCTCTCAGGAAACCGATTTCCTCACGCATCTCTTCCAGCTGGTACGACTGTGCTCTCATCATGGCGTCCATCTGTCTCTGGACTTCAGCATGCACCTCCGAAGACCCGGCTGTAGAGTCACCCTCTCCACGCCGGTGTGGCTGCTGGAGTTAAGGCAGGCTGTGTGGTTCTTGAATGTCGGGGTTTGTGAGTAGGCGTCGTATTCAACCCAACCGAACCCAGCACAGACTGGCCTTGGTTTGTCAGGAAGTCGTTCAACCTCGAAATCCAGCGGACAACTGTCAACGACGAAGAACCTTGTTGCACTTCCATGTCTGCCCTCACAGCATGCACACTCCCATCCCCCAAAGCCATTGTAGCAGCTACAGACGCTTGACCTCCCATTGCAGCCTGTCCAGGTACTACAACCTGACCGGCACCACCAACTGGGTCCTCAAGCACTGCAACAGCCTCTCCTGTTCCAGAGGGGCTCACGTGCGCCACGATCTGTCCTGAGCCGCTCATCGACCAGCACGGGCTGTTCGACCTTATACATAAGGCTCAATAGGTCTTATAAGGTGGGATAGCTTATTCGACATCATAATCGCGATTGCCGCTGATATAACCATGCTCAGCTACCATCATGGTGCATGCCACGTCGGGAAGAAAACTTGCGATAAGCATTGAAATCGTTGCAGAAATCTGAGATCCGTGACTGAATGGCGCCAATATATCAAAGAAAATCACCACCACCAACAACAACAACAAAAACTACAAACAACTACAACAACAGCAGCAAACATAACACCAACAATAGCAACAACACCCCACACCGACACCCACACCCACACCACACACCGCACACCACACACCGCACACCACACACCGNAACTACAAACAACTACAACAACAGCAGCAAACATAACACCAACAATAGCAACAACACCCCACACCGACACCCACACCCACACCACACACCGCACACCACACACCGCACACCACACACCGCACACCACACACAACATACACAACACACAACACCACCACACACCACACACAACACACACAACACACACAACACGTGCACACAAACCTCGATTCCGTAGCTTCGTGGGTTTGGGCTTTTGGGATTGAGGGTTTGGGGGGCTCGCAGGTTTAGGGTTCGTGGGTTTCGGCACTCACGCTCGGACATGCAGGCGAGGCATATGGTTCGAGGTAGGCTTTCTGGGTTGGGTTTGAGTGTGTTAATTCGTGGGTTTAGGCTTTTGGGGTTGAGGGTTTGGGGGTTTAAGGTTTGGGTTTGAGGGTTGCGGACTGCGGGCCCTGCACGAGCAGGTTATACTATAAGTGGGTTTAGGATTTTGGGGTTGAGGATTTGGGGGGTTAGGTTTATGGTTTGGGTTTCAGGCTTGCACGAGCAAGTTCGTGGGTTTGGGCTTTTGGNTTTCAGGGCTGCGGGCCTTGTGGTTTCGATTCGATAAGTTCTTGGGTTTAGGGTTGTGGGGTTGAGGGTTTTGGGTTTCAGGGCTTCGGGTTTTGGGGATTTATTTTGCGGTTGAAGGCATGGGGTGTAGACGTTATATAAGCAGGTTCGTGGGTTCAGGCTTTTGGGGTTGAGGGTTTGGAGGTTTAAGGTTTCGCTGCGGACTACGGGCCTTGTGGCTTCGAGTCGAGGGTTTAGGCTGTTGGATTTGAGGGTTTTGGGTTTCAGGGCTTCGGGTTTTCGGGATTGTGGTTCGCTGTCTGCACTTTTCATCGCCAGCGCAAGCAGGCTTGGATGCTGTACTTCAGACAGACATGTCGTGATAA
>BGNK01006571.1:0-14146 GCA_003297005.1 Symbiodinium sp. clade A Y106 | reverse complement strand
CCACACACACCACACACACCACACACACCACACACACCACACACACCACACACACCACACACACCACACACACCACACACACACACCCACACACACACACACACGGTATGGTAGCTGGCACAGCAAAGGAGTGAAGCAACTCTCCCAAGACCAGTTCCTAGACGAACCCTTTCAAGAGGAGCTTTTGGGTGAATGCGTAGCCTCAAACAACACTCAGATGCTCGGCTTCCTGGGCAAAGGTGGCAATGGAAGGGTTTTCGCAGTGACGCGTGGCCGCCAAAAGCTGGCGCTCAAGATACTGACGAGCCAATCGGACGCTGAGTTGGAAGTTGGGGCTCTGAGCAAAGCATCTGCAGCAAAGCTCCCAGTGGTGCAGCCACTCGGCGATGCAGTGCAGGTAGTGTCGAATCGTTCGTATTTTCTCATGCGGCCAGTCGGACGGCAGGTCACCAAGGATTTTGCTCGGCAGAATGTCCCACGCGAACACCCTCCACAAGCTGCACGAAGCGGGTCATGTGCGTGGGGACGCGCGAATCCACAACATGATTATCGGTCCACGAAATCAGCTGCTGTGGGTGGATTTCTTGCAGACGTGTGGATCATTCGATGAGTCCAAGATACGGGACATCAAGAAGTTGTGCAGAAGCTTGGGTGTACCAGCAAGCACTCTTGACGAGTGCACAGATTTCTCGCTGACCAAAAAAGACTTCCAGCGTGGGGTGCAGGAACACTTGCAGCGTGAGCAGTGGAAAGACGATATCGTGCTTCAGGCTGAGTAACCGAACCCCAAACGTAAACCCAGATGGTGTAAGCGGGACCTATTTAGACTCCTATGTAGGCATATGGCACCTAGATAGATGTAAGTATTATTCCTAGAATGGTAACTTAAGGTTGGGATCATCCTATTCGGGCTGAGATTTTAAGATAGATGCTATCTTAGGGTGGGGAGTGGGTGGTACCATCTTCTATGAAGTGGTGAGATCAGTCTGTGGATCAATGCTTGTTGCTGGGGGCAAGTGGGCTGGTTTTGGTGGAAAAAGTCGTGGAACAATGCTTCAGTTCTTAAAGGGCTGGTGAACAAGGTGGCAAAATCTGTTGAGTTTTTGAAGGAAAAATGGTGCGATTTGGGGCGGGGGGGGGGGGGGGGGGGGGTTGGGGGGCTCGGTGGAAAATTGGGTGGTGAAGATTTGGGCGCTTGGGGGCGAGGGGGTGGGGNGTGATGTGTTGTTGTGGGGGGTGGAAGGGTGGTGGTTTTTGGGGGAAAAATCGTTGGAAAAAGCTGTCAGTCTTAAAAGGGCGGGTAAAAAGGGTGGCAAAATCTGTTGAGTTTTTAAAGAAAAAAGGGTGGGTTTGGGAAGTGAGTTGGAGTTGGTGTTTTATGGGGGTGGTGTTTGTGTTGGAAGGTGTGGGGGGGGGGGGGGGGGGGGGGGGGGGTGAGGGCTGTTGGTGTGCTCGTTGAAAAATGGGATGCTGAAGATTTGGACGCTTGGAGGCAAGTGGTTGGCTGGTTGAAAATGCGAACAAGAGGTCTGAAAAGTTAGAAAAAGCGGTGGTAAATGGATGGTATGCTCGTTGAGAAAATATTTGGTGATTCGGGGGCGCGGGAGATGAAGTGGTATGCTGTTGGAGAAAGTAGTTGGGGAAAATGAGTGGGAAATGGGGTTTTGGTGTGTGGGGGGGTCTATGTGCGGTGCCAATAGCCTAAATAGGCAAGGTATACTCCAACTGAATCTCCCAAAATGAGGAATCCAGCCCCTGGTTTCTTAAATTTGTGAAATCCAGCCCCTGCTTTCTTGTTTAGATGGCTGTTACTTCCTTATGACAAAGCCTTATTGACCCCTTATTGAGCTGTATAGAGGCCATTTAATAACGCCGTGACTACGGCGTAATGAAGTTTAAATTAAGCCGCTATTATGCACGCTCACGCGTCAGTTGGCAGAGGATCGCAGGCTCAATTCCCCCGGGTGTCTTTCCATGCATATCGCCCCTGAAACACCAAATCCAGCCCTTCGGTTTCTGAGCTCGGTGGTTTTTAAAACGAAAAATAACAAGCGCAGAACAATCGAGAAGGGCAAAATTCAGATTTGGCACACCGAGGTCAGGGCACCCTGGATTTCTGATTTCCTATTTGCGCCATGTGCTTTTGATGTTAGTTTCGCACGGCTTCCCGACGGGCTCAATCTCTGCAAGCAATCATTTTCTCAAGCAGTGCTGTTGCTGCACCTCAAAAGAACCACTTATATACTTATATACTCGATTGAAAGCCCCAAGGCCATGAGGTGTTCTAATTGGCCCGCAATTGGCAATGGCTTCCTCATACATGGGTTCAAGCTTAAGGCGACAGGACGTCGATGATCAAAGCCCTTGAAACATGTGCCAGATTGTTGCCCGAGTCTTTGCTGCGTCCGTCATGCAGGGGTGATTTTTTTGCGGGGACGGCATTCGCAGAACGCAGATTCCAGACGGTCGAACTCACGTAAGCAGTCTGTCTGTTCGGGAGTTGGATGGAGTTGGTGCATCGTATCCACAAGCTTAGTTCGCACCCTTATTATTATGAAAGTTATGATTGTAAAGTCAGTCAAACATCCATGATCTATCTATGCAGTCTATGCATGTATATGTATGTATGTACGTGGTACGCATGTACGTATGCACGCATGTATGTATGTATGTATGTATATATGTGGATGTGTATTTGTATACGTCTTTGTATATGTGTTTGTGTTGACACATGTCTAAGTACTTGTATATGTACATGTACATGCGTATGTGCATGCGCATGTGCATTTAGGCATGTATGTATGCATGCATGCATGCACGGTGCATCATGCACGTATTTGTATGTCGTCGTCTCCCCCTAAAATTCACCCGCCGCCCCCCGCCTCCCCCCGCAACAAATACGCCAAAACTGATTTTGTTACAAGCGGTGTTGTTTAATCTCTATTGTCACTTTTGCGGGATCCTGCTCTTGCTCCTTTTCCTGCTGTCGCTTCTGCTGCGGCTCGTGCTCTTGCTCCTGCTCTTGCTTGCTCGCTCCTGCTCTTGCTCTTGTTCCCGCTCTGGCTCCTGCTCTGCTCCTGCTCTGCTCCTGCTGCGGCTCTTTCTCCTGAACCCCGCTAATTAAAAATAGCTGTTGGAAGGCCGGGATGATTTCAGGAAAGTGGTGTTATTGTTAACGGTGTGTGAAAGGTAAGTTGATTCTATATGGGTATGTATGCATGCATGCAATGTACATATGTTTGTATGTACGTATGTATGTATGCATGTATGTATGTATCAGTGTGATGCTCTGTTGTGTTTCAGCTCGAGGCTGACAGCAGACGCCTGGCTGGGTGGGTGCATCGACAAAATGATTGAAGAGGGGGAAAGAAAGCATGAAGGGACAAGGTGGCCGTCAGCGTGGAGAAAGAAAACCCATCTGTAACTGGCAGAAGTTGAAATCTGTACTGGAAGCCAGAGAATGAACATACGGGAAACAAACTACAAGCACAGCTGTTTAGAGACCAATCGGATGTTTTCTGCCAAACAGAATGAAAAGAGCAAACCTGTCTTCTACAGCACTCGCGACATTAATTCAACCGTTTCAATGAAAAAATCAGGTTCGGATCCGTTACTGTCTTACCATAATGTGAATTTGTGTCTTTTGGTGTTGCCGTGATTGCCATGTTCGTAAACGTCACATGCAGGGTTGCACTAATTTTGCTTATTGTCTGTATAAACGCGTAATGCAACAATATTCACTAAGATCATGCTATTGTCCAAACTATGATTACAGTTTCAACACCAAGATTGACAAGGAATACGTGGTTAATGGTTCGGTTGCATAAAGATCTCGCCAAGCCTGCTCGCTTGCTTAAAGAGGAGCACCCCCAAAGCCAACAATCCAGGTGCTATCGAAGGTCAAGACTCTCATTGCAAGCACCGGCCTGGGACCAGCTAAATGGTCGCAGGCAGAGTAGACAGACTGACACGGTGTTAATAGGGATTCTGCATGCGTGCCGGGAGGTTGCCAGACCATACTACCAGGGAAGGCCTTCTGGGCGAGGTTTGCAGATGCCAGCATTGATGTAGCTCTAGCACTTCAGGATTGCACTGGCACCTTACCAGAAGGGTCAAACAGCCGCCTACAACTATCCGCACGTGCCTTAATTGATCCATCTCAATGCTCTGAACTTGCGACCTCTGACGACCATGCTTGAAGGCCAGTTCTTGTTCCACGAGAGCTGGCCCATCGCTTCCCCTTGGACATGCGCCCCCCACTGTTGCCTGCAAAAAAAGTCTCGCTCTCTCTGCCTTCTATCCGCTTCGCTCTCCCGCTCTCTGTCTCCCTGCCCCTCTCCCTCTCCTTCTCCCTCTCCCCGTCCCTCCCTCCTGCGTGCAGCAGGTATGTCGACCCCGTTTTTCAAACATCGGATGCCGCACAACGCATCCGCATGAGGTCGCTCTTTGTACATGATTTCTGGATGCGCCACAAACATGTCTTGCCAGGGGGTTCACTCTCTTCCCACGGTTGCAGAGTAAGACTCTTGACTGCATCAGATGGACCGTTGGCAGTTTGCCCTGAGTGTGACACCGTGGAACGATACTTTGCGACAGTCAGCTGCGAACCACCTGCAGGATGCTTCATGACGTTACGATTTAAGCCGGAAACGTGCCCAGAGCATCGGAGAGCTTCAGCATGAGTGCATGAGCACTCCCAGCATGTGCCACCTCTCGAAACGCGCAGTGCAACATCCGGAACTCAAGCGCGTGCTTTGCAGGTGCAAGCTGTAAGACTTTGGTCGGAGCCCCGTGTGGAGGTTGCATGCATCGCAGAGACATCAAGGCCGTGACACTGCCGCCAACTTGATCCAAGACATCGAAGAACGAAGTGCACCGCATTTGCGGTACAAGACATAATGATGCCCGCGCAGAGCATGCAACATCCAAGACCGAAGGTTAGTTATGCCACGTCCCAGAAAGAAATTCAGTCGAAATGGTGAAACGATTCTTGTACTGGCAGGCGGCTATGCTGCAGATATTCCCTCTCCGAAGGAATTTGCATTGACTGAGCCGGGTGCATCTGTGTCGTTGATGATTACGACGAATTGCCTTATGAGGACAGCAGGTACTGACTCAAACACGCTGAGCCGGGCGGACGCAAGGAAACAAGGGTTGGCTTAGGCCCATTTCGCGTTCCGTGTCCGTCATCACTATAGTTTATGTCGCCTTCCGAAACCGGATGCCCGGATGCCTTCCCGTTGCTTCACAGTGATGTGGGGGGCCTTCAACTCCCAAGACGGAACACGATTGGCCCCCAGAAGATGGACTGCGGGAAGGGCTGTATTCGCGCATGCCACTCCTCGTCTCATCTTGGTACTTTCGCTCAAGATGACGCATGTCCTAGTTTACAGCTCAATGAGGATGCGATAATTTCGCGTCCGGACGGGGGCTTGCGCTAACCCCGGCTCCCGGAGAGTAGCTGCAGTCTGCAAGCCTCAAACGGTTCAAAGAAGGGAAGAATATTCGTATCTTGCTGTCAATCCTCGGGGATGCTTGACACAAGCAAAGGCAGCAGGAGATGTGCTCTAGTTCCCTCTCGCTGGAGAGGCCGAGCAAGAGGCTGCGCGCAGCAATAGCAATGATGAGCGACTTTACTAATCTTGGCAATCGAGGAAATCGTGGGCGGAAGAAGTACATCCGTGTCTGAAAGCAATTGTAGAAATACCAACACATTGCCAAACCGCGCCTGCGCAACATGCGGGCCACTGGCGAACGGCCAAGCACATATAGATCTTCCGCGCTTTCGGACGAGTGCAGCCATGTGGAAGAGACTGCGACCTAAGTCGCCTAAGTCTGTCATTGTTCCAGTCGAATTGCAGGGGAGCCTTGTAATATTGGCCATGGCACGAATTGATTTCGCAGATGCCAGATATGCTCCTTTTATTCTCTGCCGACCCGGCGGTTGAGTCTTGGAATGCCTTGAAGCTAGTGACACCTAGTGCAACTGCGAGCCCTCGTCGTTGCAAAACCCTCCCCTTGCACGAAAAGGCCGCATCGCTCGCACCCGGTTGCAGACAGTGTGCGTCAAGCCGTTCCAAAGGTACCCCCAACCCTCGGAAAGGGAGTTGTGTGCATATAATACCTGTCCACTCGGCAGAAGACACAACTTCAGCCTGTGCCCAGCGACGAATTTGAGAGATCCTTCAAAAGACATCTTTGGTGCGTGAGCTAAGGACAACTCTGCTTCTGGTCTTCTCTGGACAGCCGCTTAGTGGGTTGTGGCTGACGTCTCAGCGTAACGGACTTCACAACGTCACAAAGGTAAGTGCATTCTGTCGCATTGCAGCAGCTGTCTGAGGACAGGCCTTCGCCAGTGGCTTGATGCAGTGGCAACCGACTTTCAGCTTCTACCCAACACTCAGGCTGGATTCGTTTTTGGGCAGCGGCATTCAGCTTGGGGTCGGAAAACTGCAAACGGCTTACTTAATGCTTACTCGTCGTCTTGCTGCAAGATTTCAAGGCGACAAGGCAGAAGGACGGCAATGGATCGGACTAATCAATGGACACCTTTGGACAAGCCTGATTCTGTAAAGGCACCTGATGGAGCTTGCAGTCTGTCAGGTTCTAAAGCTGCACTGCGAGGAAGGATGGTTCAACCGCAGAACCCATCAGCTGACAAAGTTCCAGCTCAGACGGCAGGCCAAACTTGTGTTGCCCCGTGTCATCTTGTGTAGTACTGTCTGCTCCAAGTCGCACAAGGTTAATGAGGACGAGATCTGGACAACTTTCGTCTATCGCGGGAAGTGGAAATGGGAATACGCATGAGACCCAGTCACTCTATAGTAACGGCTTGGCAGTTGCACTCTCGACTCCCCTGGAACCGACGCCAGCATCATTGTACGTGAACATGCTCGAGGAACGCACTCTGCATCTCTACAACAAAGAACTGCCGGTCGTGCTATTGCTGGGGCCATAATGCTTTCCCAGAAGCGCACCAAAAAGTTCCGCAATCTGCGCAGGCTGGATTCCCTAGGGTATGTGAGATGGCATGCCCGTGCCCCAGAAAACTGCAGATGCTCTCCTGCCAGCGCCGACCGCCCGCTTCAACATTGAGGCAGTTGGATTGCCAACGTCGGAAGCAACGCAGCTCTTCACGGCGCTATCCCGTAAGCAACGCCCCTGGACTTGTTTGGTGGAGCATCTGACTCTCCATTCCCGTTTTCGCTGCAGGCTGGCCCATGAAAAAAAAGCTTTCACCTGAGTGCAGCACTGGCACCGCAGAGAGAACGTTGCACCAGATGGTCATGGCAGAGAGAGCAAAAATGGCACGCAGAGCCAACCTCTCGCGTTCCCCTCAATGCTTGAACAGTTGCGCAGAGGTTTCAGTAGATTTTCGCTGCCAGGCCTTGTGCGCCCGTGTGCCATGCACAGACTGCTCTTGACAGCCGTTACGTGAGGCATGAGGTGCCCCGGCTCACCTTCCAAACTTGTTTTAATTTGTTTCACCAGCCTTTCTCCTCGAGATCATGCCCAGCATTGGAAGTGGCAAGGAGACAAAGCTGGCACAGACTTAGTTCTGGTTGTCAAGTATAGCGGCCAATTGCAGCCAGCTGTTTCACAGCCAATCACTTTTTCCTCTATGCCTTTTCGACTACCAGTCCCACAACAAGTACTCCAGGACAGCAGCACACTCTCCAAACCATTGCACACAGTAGTGAGGAAGTGTGGATGGCTGCTGTGTTGCTGGAATGTAACTCAATGCAACTGAAGCCACATAGACAGCAGTTCCTGCATGCTCTTAGAACAAATCGGTGATTCATGGCTACGCTCAGGCTATCGGCTGCACTTACACTGCATGCACCTTGCTGCGCAGCCTGCATGATGAATGTGGCCGAGCAAAGCTTTGGCATCGTTGTCTTCGGACTTCAGACTGGCCAAGAACTTATCCACAGCAGTTGGTAACTTGAGTGGCCGTGGCCGTGGACCAGTGATCTCGGCGTGTTCTGCCTTTGCCGTGGGCCGGGCACCACTCAAAAAAGACTTGTGATCCATCAGTTGGAAAAATCAGGGGCTCCGGTGATCTCCGCTGCTCAGACCAAAGCCGAGCACGACATGGCACGACAGACCTGCTTCTTGTCCGCTGCGTCTGCCTGCATGCATGCCTGAGGTATAGGCAACCTGAACAAATCAGCTCTTCATACTGTTGTTCTTTCCCCGAAGCGCCATGTGATGTACGCGCGACTTTGCAACATTGCCAAGCTCTGAATAATTTAAGGTTAAGGTAAGCTATGGATGTAAACTGAGTCATGATAGTCCCAATGCCAACAGGAGATGTTTTGATATAGTTTATATCGGAGATATTCTGCTCAAGACCCCTGAGATGGAAATATGGACTCCTCAGAGCAGCGCCGGCCTGCGGTTGGCAGCTCAGTGTTTGAAGTTCCCACGCAGCATACACCGGTGGAAAGCACTTCTAGTTTTCTTGAGAGAGAGAGAAGGAGAGAGAGCGAGTTCCGGTCAGCAGAGTAAGTACATAAGGGCGAAAAGGGGACAAGAGCAGTGGCAAAAGCTGCTGCAGCTGCAGGGGGGCCTGATCTAAACTTGGATGCCTGCTAGTGCTGCGAGTGAGCCAGTCAGGCCCTCAGGTTAGCAGTTTGGAGCCAACCAATGGGGGTAAAGGCGGTATAGGTGTAGCGGTTGTTGCGAGCGGCCGGTGAATGATCCCACACAGATGGCAGTTCTCAGTGGGTTCGGCCTGGTCGGACTCATAAAGGGAAGGAAGGAAGAAGGAAGGAAGAGAGCTAGATGCTCATGCGGCATCGAGCCAGTCGGAGGTCTTGCTGTCTGCCTCCTTTCGATTGTAAGCTTGCGGGGAGGCGAATGGATCAGCCACTACAGTGGACGACTTATCGCTGGAGAAGTAGGAGATCCGGTGGCTCCTCCGGCAAGGAAGAGGAGCCGCCGCGGTAGGGTGGAAGAGATCGCGGCAGAGGCCTAGCTACTGCGTCCAGGAAATGGAGAAAGCCATGGCTGCACAAGAGGACAAGACTCGAGCAAGAGAAGCCCAGTTGGAAGGGAGACACTGGCTTAGTGCCTCGGGGACTGAGAAGAGCCTGCACTGATCCCCGCCGTAGAATGCACGCAGCATTCCATGGCTCCTACTACAGCTCGGGGTTGGTGCTGGTTGCGTGCTTTGCTGGTATCGCACGCTCCAGTGCAATCTTGGGTGAGGTTCCGGAGGACAGGCGAGGTCTGAAGCTGCGAGTAAGGCTACAAGAGCGTGGGGCACGTTGAAGGCCGTTCAGGGCAGGCGGGGGTTTTGTTGGAAAGCGTGGGGTTTGGGGCTGAAACCGTGGGGCTTCAGGGAACTCCGAGTGAATCTTGATGCTGCATAAAGAAAACGCAGGGGATGAGACTAATAACTCGTTAAAGGAGTGACTGTGTGTGTGCGCACGCCTGATAGCAAAGGGCTTTTCCTTTTCTGAGTTTCTTTTCAACATAATTGCAGGGGACAGCAGGGAGTCCACAGTTCTGCTGCCAACGAAGACGGCTGTGGAGACTCCGTGAAGCAGATTGGGACGCCAATCTGTGTACGTGCACAAGAGTGATGCGCATGTTTCTGTGAATTATGAGCAGTGCCTCATTCATGGCGTGGTTCACTTTAAGAGGGACCACAAGTATGTCATGCACAGCAGCAGATCCCCACTATTGCTGGTTTCACAGTGGCAGTTGCTAAGCAATTCACACCACTCCGAGATGCATCAGGACGCCCGCTTTTCAGGTTCCTCTGACACATGCTCAGCAGATCCAGCGAGGTTCGGGGTACTGATTCGTCTTCTTCAGCATCAGGAGGAAAATCCAGGACACCAGTTTGCTCTGTTGTCGTGCTTGCATGTTGAAGGCATCCCAGGACTTTCTTTTGCACTTGATGTCATGCCCAGTGCCATGTTACAGCAGCATGTTTGTTACTACGTAGTTTTGGCTGCAGTCTCTGCGTTGTTTCACGCCAACGAGCTATGCCACGTCGACGAGATTCTCGATCCAGGACTCCTCCTAGGTCGCATCGGCGGAGTCAGAACTTTTCGTCGGGTTCATTTCTCGTCACAGATCCCGTACCAGATCTCCTCAGAATCCACATAGCATGTCCAATCAGAAGCCAAAGACATGGAAGCAGACTTCTCACGAGTCGGATTCGAACAGAGTTTATGGCTTGACAGGCTTGACTCTTCCGAAGATTGTGGTGTCGAATCGTCTTACTCGTGAGCAAGGGATTGCAGGAATGGACATTATGGACGTTCCTCTACATAAGGTGATCTCGGGAGGGAACAACAACTGNGAAGATTGTGGTGTCGAATCGTCTTACTCGTGAGCAAGGGATTGCAGGAATGGACATTATGGACGTTCCTCTACATAAGGTGATCTCGGGAGGGAACAACAACTGGGCCTTGCGACAGGCAGCACATGGTCGGACTGTTCAGCGGGAGAACTTTCGTTCAAGACAGGAAGGCAATTTTCTGTGGAGTGCTGATGCGAGGGTTTCGGTCTGAGCAGGCTGAACAGGAAGGCTCGGATTTTGTTACTATCTTGAATGCTTGTCAGAAGCAGTACTTTCCGTCCGCAGATTTGCGCGACTGGGCTGCTCGGTACAACGCAATCAAGCGGTTAGCAGAGGATATGGTGAAAGAATTTCGGAAGAAGGCTCCGGTTCAGGCCAATCAGACTCTGCTGACACGACTCCAGACGCTGGAGTCTGAGAATGCCAGGTTGAAGAGTCAATCATCGCGGTCAACCCGGACAGACCCGACTTTGAATCATCCTCGTCGAGCAGGAACACCCAAAACACGATCAGCACCCCCGCATACCATGGAGGACCCTCACGATGAAGAGGACGGAGCAGAAACAGCTCCATTTGGACCACCTTTGCCCCTTGAGGAACATCCGTTTGACCCGCCAGATGCAGAGAACATTCAGGATCCGGGACCGAGTTTTGCGGAGGACACGTATGAACAGTACCTCCCCAAACCAGACAGCGTTCGTTTCCTGGAGAGCTGCAACATTGAGTCCACCACTCTTAAAGGAGTTAGTGCTTGGTTGGCCACGACTGCACTAGGAAAGGGTAAGAACAAGGTCATTGATACTGCAGCTGCGGAGTTTGTTGCTGCTTGCTCTAAACTTGACGATGGTAGCAAGAAATCGGTTGGCAAGATTGCTGTGGAGTGGGGACTTTCGGTTCCACTAGCAGCCAAGCTTAATTAATGAAAAGTGCTTGACTCGCTTGATTGCTGGCGCTCACCTGCTGGCCTCGCAGTGACTACAGGAAGGTTCCACAGCTTCCAAGGCGAGCCGGAAGCAGTTCGTCAGGACATTTCTCCAGCGGTTCGCATTACTTCTCCCTATGCTTTTCGTGCTAATACCTCACAGGATGTTCGACAGATTCATGTGGGTCCGATCCCACATTTTTCGTGTGCTTTGACATCACTTTCTTTGCCCAGGTTTTCCACTATGCATCGTCATATTCGAGACTTACGGATTCAGTTTGAAGTTCCTGTCGCTTATCCATGGGAATGGCATCAACGACAGTCCATGGTGTATCTTCGTGTTTCGGTGACACCGACTTCGCAATCAGCCATGTTGTATGTTGGAGCAACCTCTGACAATGTGCAGGGTCGTGAAGCCACTCGTCCCCGGAAATTCATACAGTATGCTCGCAAGAAGTTGTCACATTTCGAACCAGCGCTGAAGGTCTTTCACAGGAAGCGTAATTTGTATCATGGTATCCTGATTGCTTTGCATCAGGAACAGGACGGGCTTTCACTCTTAGCCACGGAAGCTGCTCTGATTCATGCAGTTCGACCGCAGTTGAATTACCCGTGGGTTCAGGATGTNATGGTATCCTGATTGCTTTGCATCAGGAACAGGACGGGCTTTCACTCTTAGCCACGGAAGCTGCTCTGATTCATGCAGTTCGACCGCAGTTGAATTACCCGTGGGTTCAGGATGTCATGCAGGCACTCAGGATCAAGCAGACCAGATTCCGAATGCCACAAGCCAGGACAGGACTTCGCAGAATTCGCAAGGCCTCGGCATTGATTCGACATCATCATGGTGCCTATCGTACGCGCATTATCAGCAACAGGGACATCTTTCTCTCTCTGTATCGGTTGGGGAGCGACAGTGTGCAGAAGTTTGAAGAGTCACGCAGATTGCGCTCACATGTGGTACCTTTACAGGCCATCTATCTTCGTTGCAGGTTGGTGGTCATCATTGATGAGCCTTTCAGGACCNGTGTGCAGAAGTTTGAAGAGTCACGCAGATTGCGCTCACATGTGGTACCTTTACAGGCCATCTATCTTCGTTGCAGGTTGGTGGTCATCATTGATGAGCCTTTCAGGACCAGAGCAATCGGTCAGCTTCGACTTATTCTTGAATTTCGGAAAGGACATTATCCTCCCACGAGCATTCCCCTGCGACTCCCTCCCCTGGCCCATGATTTACCTCGTGAAGTGCAGCGATTCCTTCGGTTTCTTGTGCAACGGGAGCGTGTCAATTTTCCACCGTTGCATCTACCATCCGTCAAGATGGTGGAGATCAAGGCCCGTGCATGGTCTCAGACAGTGTTCAACTTTCGTACCTTTTTGAGGTCGTGGGTACCAGGGAATGAGGGAAGCTGCAGGAGTGTGCGTGCAGGAACTGGCGCTTAGCAGACGCAGGACATTTGTTTGCTCATGTTCGACAGATTCTTCCCAATTCTTCTTTGGCAAATCTGAACCTGAATGACACGACATTCTTGTCCGACAAACAGTGAATGCGATTTGCAGGAAAGGGGTTACGTATGTGGTGCAACAGGTGGAGACTGCCTGATCGTGTACACTCAGGACTGATGTATTGGATGCAGCATCAGCTTCTTTTGCATCATCGTGCTTTGCATCTGATTGTCATGAATTGCATCGGGAAGTCACTCATGATCTTCGAGTCATGCAAGGTTTGGTGTTCACGCCTGCTGATCACTTTCCTCACTCACTTCATGTGGCATGTCCCTTTGCTTTTCATGTACTTCTGGACACAACTTTTCTGGATGCTACGGTTTTCAAAAGGTGTATGGTGGGCATGTCGTCCATTCTCGCAAACCTCAAGTCCCGGTTTCAGTCTGTTCCGAAACGGTCCCGAAGATACTCTTGGGGATGCAAGTGGTCCGCATCTTTGCCAGTTGCTCGCATTCCGCCTAAGCCCAGCCAAGGTTTTGCCAAGGCCAGACCCATCATTGCTTGCGATCACTGTTGGCATTCGCCACTGACAGCTTTTGTGGCAAAAGGAGTGTTTCAGATCATGATGGTGGTCTTCCCACCAGGACAGACATTCAACATGCTGTCAGTTCAGCAGACGATTCGTACCATGTGGCATTCCATGATGGGATATCCAGCCACCGAACCCACTAGCATGGTGCAGCAGGATTTGATTGGCTTCTTTAATACTGTTCCACATGATCGTATGCACTCGTGCCGAGGTACGAGGTACGACCGTGTATGCTAGCGCTATACTTCCTCGGTGAAACATCGAAGGTGTTTCGGCTAGTCAAAACATCGAAGGTGTTTGCTAGGAAACATCGTNCGTGCCGAGGTACGAGGTACGACCGTGTATGCTAGCGCTATACTTCCTCGGTGAAACATCGAAGGTGTTTCGGCTAGTCAAAACATCGAAGGTGTTTGCTAGGAAACATCGTAGGTGTTCCCGCTAGTACCTACTAGCCATTGGGGTTCACATGGCCGAACACGAACATGCTATGTCCGTGGCCATTGTGCTAAAGAGCCCCCGAGTGGGGGGGCAAGTTTGAAGTGGGGTAGGAAAGGGAACGGGGCTAATTAGCCCCCTCAGGGCAGCAATGAGGGCGCTGACTCGCCGCTATCTCCCGTATCCGGGGCGCCAGATTGCGGGAGGGACGACGCTAGCAGGGAGGGGGACCTGGCCGAAGAGCCGACTTTGGTCCCCGAACTCCACGCTACGGTCCCCGACTCGTTGTTAGCCAGTGGCGTGGGGGAGGTTCGCTCCCCCGACTTGCCTACTAGCGCTGCCGGTTCCTGGGGGGCTGAGCAGGAGGCCCTTGCTAAGAAGCAGCGCCTCTTGCTCGATAGGGCCTACCGCTACCTCGTAGACCAGGGTTTCGGTC
>BGNK01006570.1:0-21511 GCA_003297005.1 Symbiodinium sp. clade A Y106 | reverse complement strand
TTGTACCCAGTGATGCGGGCCTTCTTGCAGGAGAAGCTGCCAAACATCCGGGACCACGAGTGCAGGGAATGCTGCCGCTGTTTTTTCATTCTTTGCGAAGTCCTGGACCTCCTCTATGAAACGGCGGCGCCACAGGATCCTTCAACCCAAGCTGCTGCTCTGGAGCAGAAAATCGCAGCCCACCTGGAGCTGTTCAAACGCTGCTACGGGGTGCTTTTCCAGTAAGGTTTCCGCGTGGAGAACATGCACCTGGGGGACCTGCTGCGGCGTCATGGCGTGCTCCTCTCGTGCTTCGTGCACGAGAGGAGGCACAAGGAGATTAAGAGATACGCGAATAACCTCGACTCCATGCAGGCAGGATCCGAAAAGCACATTCTCCAACTGGAATTGGAGGAACACCTAAAGAACCTCCTCGTTTTCTCCGAAAGGAAAGCGGGGTTGGTCAACCCCAAGGCTGCCGCCGGGTTGGTGCAAAGTGCTTTCTGCGATTTTTTCTCTTTGCCAGGCTGTCCTGGACTGCTCGTAAGCATGTCGTGCCACGTCGGGAATGGCAGGCTGTGCAAGCGAGAGGACGTGGTTGTCGTCCGTGGGCCCAACGGCGACGAAGTGGCACAGGTGTGGTTCCATGTGGAGTTCAACGGACACGGCTATACGTGCATGTCCGAGTGGCGCAATTTGGGGCGAAATCGTTTTCGAACCTGTGAGGAGCCNCTATACGTGCATGTCCGAGTGGCGCAATTTGGGGCGAAATCGTTTTCGAACCTGTGAGGAGCCTGTGTTCCGAGCAACAAATGCTATCTGCAGGCTTTGTGCTTTCAAGAAAGAGGGTGTCCGTGCTTTGGTCATACCGCTCAGTATGCCCATGTGAAGATGCTGACATAACTCTCCAGATGTCTCCATTCTGCAGGGTGCCTATCTCGCAGAATGCTGTGCAGGACATGTTCGCACAGNTGCTGACATAACTCTCCAGATGTCTCCATTCTGCAGGGTGCCTATCTCGCAGAATGCTGTGCAGGACATGTTCGCACAGTCAGCTTGCAAACATCTCTATAGGGGATGTTGCGAACCATATACCCGAAACCGCGCGGATCATATCGCAACAAAAGATCGCAGTCGTTCGCGAAACTTGGGTCAACACATGAACCTTATAATGTCTAAAAATCGAGNCTATAGGGGATGTTGCGAACCATATACCCGAAACCGCGCGGATCATATCGCAACAAAAGATCGCAGTCGTTCGCGAAACTTGGGTCAACACATGAACCTTATAATGTCTAAAAATCGAGCCTCAAACGAATATGTACCACTGAGTCCGCATGCATTATAATGTAAGATATAGTCCTTGATTTAGTATATAAGCCTCATAAGTCATTGCACCCCTCTCCAAACTATCAAGCATCGTGAGAACACTGCACCATTTGCTGAAGTATACAGGAAGTGGTTGTAGAGTGCTCGTGTCTGTGTGTGCTTGAAAAACATGTGTATATTATATATACATTTCTAGATCCATAGAACTGCCCGAATTATAAAGCCACCACATCAACCCCCCCTGTTTCTGACCCTATGCCCCGCGACCCCTTTTCGATGCAGGCTGCCGCCTACGTCATGCTCTTTGCGGCCACCGCTGTGCCATGGATTCTGGGGTTTGGTTTNATATACCTGTATACATAGAGAAATAAATAGATATATTAGGGTTTACAGTGGTGTGTACAGGTGTGTTTAGATATATGGTGTTTAAATTAAGTGTTATATCGGGGTATATTGAGGATGTGCACAGGGGTTGTATGTAAGGTTGAATTGTATAGCGTTTCTGATTCTTGGGTACTTAGATATATATATATATATAGACAGGAGTGTATATAAAGACATATACATATACATATATATGTATATATATACATATATACATATATACATATATACATATATACATATCTACATATATACATATATACATATATACATATATACATGTATACATATATACATATGTACATATGTACATATGTACATATGTACATATGTACATATACACATACATATAGACATATATACATACATACATGCGATATCATCTACGAATACAAAACATAATATGATATAATATACTATAACAAAATGCTTTTTTTGTATTATATTACATGTTAGTATATAATGTGATATAACATGATGTAATAGCATATAATATGATGTAACATATCATCATATAAAAAGGTATATATAACACAATATAGGAGAATATAATATAATATACTATAACAAACGATAATAAAACATCCTACAAAGCAATATNATATAATATAATAGAATATGATATAATATAATATCATAGAAAAGAATAAAGCAAGATATAACGTAATATATTATAACATAATATAATATAATATAGCAATATATAACGCAAAAAAATAATATCATATAGTCTACCATAGTATAATACAGCAATATATAGCGTAATATATTATTATACTACAAAATAAAATAAAAAAATATAATATAATATAATATATACACACATACATACATACACGTAAGTATATATATATTTATTTATTTATTTGTATTTATTTATTTACATGTATGTAGCACATCTCCGCACCCTCTTCTTGCCTGTCGCCCTGCAATCCGTCACCTGCTGTGACAGGCTCCAAGCAGACCACCACCAAAAAAAAAAAGGCAAAAAAAAAGGGGGCAAAAAAAACACCCCCCTTTAGGTTTTGGGTTTAAGGTTTAGGGTTTAGGGTTGGGGTTTAGGGTCTTGGGGTGGTTAATGGATGTGTGCAGATGTGCCATTCCATCTTGCAGTGAAGCCTGGACCCTTCACCCTAATGCCTAAGCCCTTACCAAGGCACAACGGGAAATCTGGGCTGCCATTGCACCCTCACGAGCCCCTTGTGGTAGCTATTAGCTGTTGCTGAAAGGATAATAATGTAAACCTTATGAGCCACTGTAATCATATGCAGGCCTACAAGCCCTACCTGTAGCCGAAAAGACCTACCCTTTTTAAGGAACTATATACCGAAGCCATAATAAGGAACCCTAAAAAGGCAGGTCTTTTCGGCTCCAGGTAGAGGCACACCCTAAACCCTAAACCCTAAACTCTAAACCCGCACCTTCTGAACCTCCGAGCTTTGGATTTCAAAGCTGTCCGTGATGCTAATGTCCCGCGCAACCCTTCGCAGGGATTGAGGATTGGGTTTAGGGTTTAGGGTTTCGGGTTTCGGGTTTAGGGTTTAGTTCAAGGTAATGTAGTACGGGCTTATAATAGAAATCCTATTATTTAGGGTACTAGATTAGGGTCCCTATTTTCGGAAACCCCAATATAGGGGCCTTAATAATCAGAATAGGGTTTGGGGGTATCTTGTACTATAAGTATAATACTCTTTAGGCCCCTATAATACTCTAGTCTACACTCGAGTTTTGTACGGGGCGATGCCGTCCATTCCAAAGCCCCAATACAAGTCAGTGAGAACACATCAGACCAAGACAATTACCTGTCAAGGCGACCGCTAGTGGAGGACCGAGCAGCAATGAAACACCCTTCAGTTGCCTTCGAAGCGCATACTTTGGATTCATCTTCGGCGCGTGCTTCAACGAATTAGAAAGTATAGAGCCCTGAACAAGGTGCTAGGGTTTTGTGATGGTATACGTATACACCACTGCCACTTTACAGGCATATTACTACTTTGCACTCTTCAAAACTTCGAAGAGTTGCATTTTGAATCTGAACTTTTTTTGAATTCACATCATGATTCTCTCGGTAGGCTCTGGTTCATGTACACCAGCCCGCGCCCCCGCCCCAGTCTTACATGTAGGCACAACTTACGTTTTGACCCCTAAACCTCAGGCCGTAGGGTCCAAAGTACCTGCTCATCAGGTATTCGGGTCTCGAGTAGGACTACTCGTACGCCAATACCCTAACCCCTAAACCCTAAACCGAAGCACAGAACACTAAAGCTCAACACTGTCGATGCCTCTGGTAGTCGGAGAGCACTGCAACGAACGCCCGTCGGGTGAGGCCATAGGGCGCGAGCATCTTCAGTGCCACTGGCACCTGTCCCAAACTTATGGTTCAAGAATTCAGCCTTAAACCCTGAGCCCAAAAGAGACCCCGACTGGTAGGATCCTCATTGTGTAGAAGGACCCCTAAAACAAGGTACGCCTGATATTAAGAAGCTCTCCTAAACCCTAAACCCGAAACCTCTAAACCCCCTTAAAAAACCCTAACCCCTAAGGTAAACCCCAAACGTCTAAACCCCTAAAAACCCTAAAGCCTAAACCCTAAACCCCTAAAACACCCTAAACCCTAGACCCTAGTTCACCCTGGAATCCCGAAAAGAATCTCTGAAGGGAGGCCTTGCCCTTGGGGAAGCCCCAGACCCTAAACCCCGAAATCCCTGTAGTATAGGGGCCTTAACAATTAGAATAGGGGTTCCTCTAAAGGGTGCTTTAAAAGGGGATCTCTAAGGGAGACTATAGAGGTACTACGATATCAGGGCCTTAATGGTTATGACTACCTTAACTGGGACTTTAAGTATCTATAAGAATGGTTGCCACGTTTATAACCCTAGTTACTAAGTCCCATGATCCTTTCAGTAGGGTCCAAAGTACATGTATAGTAGAATGTAGGGTTTCTATATTAGGAATTACGATAATAACTTGGCGAAGTATCCCATAACAGGACCTAGGACCTAGGACCCTTTGGGTCAGCAGGGTCTAGGTTTTAGGGTTGGGGGACCCTAAACCCTAAACCAATTTGGGTATTCGTGCAAAGGATGGCACCTACGACGTGCAACGAGGTTTTGGAACCCACCCCGGCTTGCTCTGAATCCTGACCCCTGAACCCAAAATTCTGGAAGGATCTAGGGTTCATGGGATCTATAAAAAAATATGTATATATAGGGCTTATAGGGTTTACGGGTTTGGCTTGTTATTTTCTTCTGCTGTTGTCGTCGTGGTCTTGGTTGTCAGTGCTGGTGCTAGTGCAATCATCCCATGCTGCAACATAGATACACGGTTCGTTGCGTGGTTGCTTAGTTAACTCCATGAACAGCTAGTATCGAGCTGGCTTGTTTGCTCGTGCTAGCTCGGGCTCTAGTCGCTCAGTCCGACAAGATATTTGCATAACATGGGGCCTGGCTGATTAGAAAATAGTTTACGGGTAGGAGCGGAAGTTTATATACGGACAACAAGGGGACAATGCTACTAAACGTACAAGAAAGTGTGCTTTTCGACGTTTATGTGTTGCGCAAACTTTCTTGGCTCAGTTGCTACGGAGCTACTTGGTTGGCCAGTCAGCTAGTACTCCAGCATGCCTTTACAGGCAGGTCTGAAAAGTAAAGATGGGCGGGAATGGGATTCGTGATGTAAGGGCAGCCCGACGAGGTGCGGATCAAAATCAAATAGCTATGAGTAGCCGTAACCGACAAACACCGAATATTAAAAGCCCTAAACCCTTAAACCCTCAAACCCCTAAACCCCTAGAACCCTATAGGTCCCTTTAGAGGAACCCTTATACATCCTTTTTCAAGGGAACCCTAAGCCCCTAAACCCCTAAACCCCCAAACCCTAAACCCTAGAGAACCTTTCAAGCTCCGCCTTCTCGTCGGAAAGGCCACATTCGAGGCCATACCGGGCAAAAAAATCAGTTAGCTGCCTCTGGTTGACCTCCTGGGCCGCTCAACACTTCAGGAAAGTTGGATTATGGCCTCTTATAAGGGTTTCTTTAAAGGTTCCTATAAGGGATCTGGTTTACCTCCTGGGCCGCTCAGCGCGGCAGGAACGCTGGGTTGTGGCATGGTGTAGGGTTTACGGTTTAGGGTTCCAGGTTTCAGGGACCTTATTGTTGGGTCCTTCAAGGGGGTTTGGGGCCCTAACTATAACATCCTTGGAAGCATTGGGATAGGATTTCAACCATTTTGCCCTAAACTCTAAACCCCTAAACCACAAACCCTAAACCGCTAAACCCTAAACCGCTAAACCGCTAAACCCCCTAAACCCTAAACCGTTGCGGGGGTTTAGGGTTTATTTAAGGTTGCGACTGGAATGCACTGTACAGTTTTGAAGGTAAGGCCCGGGATCGCCATGCGGGTCATATAGGGTCCTTAACAATTAGAATAGGGTGTTGGGGTACACTTTACTATAACCATATTAGGCCTGCAATAGTTGTGGTAATTTTTTAGGCCTTTTTGTTAAGTGGAGGTTTAGGTGTTGACGGGTCTATGCTGGGGTTTATGGTGTAGGGTTTTAGGGTTTAGGGTTTGGGGTTTAGGGTTTCGGGGGTTAGGGCTTTAGGCGAAATAGAGCGGTCACCAGAAAGTACACACTGTTTTCGCCCTTGAGCCAAATCCGACGTTGCAGGAACTCAGCTCACTAAAAGGCCCGTAGCACTTTCCGTCCCCCCTCTGGGTGACTGCGACTTCACGCGTCGACCCTCTCTCTGCCCGGCCCAGAAAGAAGATCTACGCCAGAACAGAGGTCAAAAGAGAGGTTACAGAAGGTGCGGCCTATTCAAGAAGGCTACATGCATCCATGAAAGCGGATGCCCTTTACACAGTTCACAAACTCAAGGTAAAAACTACAGCTTCTGCTCTCAGCGGCAGCGCCGGACTCCAAGAGGCTGGTCAGCTGTGGCCGGCGGCGGCGACGGCGCAGCGACGAAGCGCAGCGAGGGCAGCAGCGAAACCTTGGCTTTTGTGGTCTGAGACAAGTCGCGAGTCTCGCGACCCTGTCTGTTTCCAGTGCAGAAGAGGAGGTGAGGGAGAGTATCTGCGAGTCTCGCAGACTACTCAACCTCGAAGCCGCTAGGAGGTGGGAACCTTGGTCAGGCCCAGCCTTCGCACGAGATCTTGGAAGGGTAGTCTTGCTAGGGCCTTCGTAAAGAGATCTGCAAGCTGTTCCTTAGTATTCGTATACTTAAGGAGGACCTCGTTCTTGTGGGTTTTTACGAAATCCGACACCGAAGCGATCGACAGCTTGTGCGTGCGCAGCAAACCTCTAAGTTTCACCGAATATCCTGCCTCAATCACCTTTAAAACCGCCTCATGATCCTCGTGGATGACCAACGGAACAACGTGCTCAGCAACTTTCGACAGCAAGTCTTGAACTGGCAACGCTTCAACAAACAATCCTTCAGCAAGCGAGATCATCTCTGCCTCCGTCGTGGAGCGAGACACCGCTCCTTGACGTCGACTCGACCACGCAATCGGGAATTGTGTGCCGTTAGGGCCACTGATTTGAAGCCAAAGTCCGGAGGTCGATTTGGCGGTATGAGGGCAACCTGCCAAATCTGCGTCCACAAAGAGATCCAACACGCAATCCCTCAACGGGTGAAGCCTTCTTATGCTTTCCCTTTGGGGCGGAAATACTACCCTCAACGGGGCGCAGCTCCTGGGCTTCCACTGCGGCAGAAAGCACTGGCACCCGGCTGACCGGCTTCGGGGAAGTCTTTTCGGGCTTCGGGGTTTCCTCTTCGGGTTCCGCGGGCTTGCTGGCAACCTTAGGCCTGCTCTTCGGGATTACCTCTTCGGTTTCCGCGGGCTTGCTGGCACCCTTGGGCCTGCTCTTCGGGCGAGGTGCTAGCACTGGGCCCCGAGGCGTTTCGATGGTTTCCGGCTGTTCTGCTTTCGGGGCTGCCTTTGGGGAACCTGAGGACTCTGGCCCTGCTTCTGGCTCGGCCTGGTTTCCCTGTTGGCGCCTCCACCTCAACCTCCTCTGGGCCTTCTTTTCTTGCGGGGCCTGTTCTTCCTGGATTCTGGAGCTCGGCCTCGGGGTCCTTGTCCTAGACCTACCACGAACGACCGACGACGGACCACGCGTGCTATGGGCTTCCGCAGAATAGAACCCTTCCGAAGCCTCCGAAGCCGCAGCCAGATCCGAATAAATCCCGGAACCACTTCCTTCTTCCGGAACCTCAACCTCCACAAAATCCTGGTCTCCGCTGCCGCGCGACGCGCTTGCCAACGGAACCTCAACCTCAACCTGAACCTCCCCGCCTGCAGCCTGGAAATCCTCCCTGGCCTTTGCCTCAAGCACCGAAAGCTCCCTCCTACGCTCGGCTAGAGCCTGAAGACGATTGTACGCGTCCCTCTTAGCCTCACTCCAATACTCCTTGGGTTCTCGCTCCCCTGCTGCTGTCTGCTCTGCCCTGGCGTCCGCCTTTTTCTGCCTCTTTCCACCTCTAGTCCTAGTAGAAAACGGAACACCCGATGGGTCCAACTTCTGTTTCTTCGAAGACCCTGAACCTTCCATCCACGGCACCGACTGGCGCAACAGCAGCAAAGCCGAAGAAAGGCGTTGGTCCAGTAGAAGATGGTATCGGGGCACAGGCAGCAGCAATAGCGTCAATAGAGCCTACGGCTGATAACCGCGAAATAGAGCGGTCACCAGAAAGTACACACTGTTTTCGCCCTTGAGCCAAATCCGAAGTTGCAGGAACTCAGCTCATTAAAAGGCCCGTAGCACTTTCCGTTTTAGGGTTTAAGGATTCAGGTTTGATTAGGGAATAAGGGAAACTAAAAACTATAAACCCTACATCCTAAATTGATACCTAGTAAGGTATGAGCCCTCAAAACCTTTCTGTTGCTGTTGGGGCTCAGGTCTGGGACTTCCATGATTTCAGGGTTGTGGGTTTACGGTTTTAGGGTTTAGGGCTGGCTTTACAGAGTTCGATCAGGGTCTGGAAGGGGTTAGTCTAACACTCAAGTGGCCGAAGGGACTTTATGGGGACCTAAAAATTTCTTTCAGGGCCCCTTTAGGGGATCCATAGGGCTCCATATCAAAATTGGGCTGTGAGGTGTGTTGAAGTACAGAATACACGAGGGATATGAACAAGAGTTTTACTGCTGATTGTTCAGGCCCCAAACCCTAAACAGTCAACCCTAACTCGGATTTTAGGATTTAAGATCTTCTTGACTTGGTGCACTCTGTCGGAGCCTCCAGAAATCCTATGATTCAGGAATCTATCCTAAACATATGCGAGGTTCCCTAAAACGATTTAAGGTATCTTCCTTAACCAAAGGCTTTTGGAAGATCTGGGTTCGCTAAGTAACTAGGGTTCTAAGATGTAGGGTGTGTAGGATTTGGGAGTTTCCGACAAACAAGGGGTACCTTATCCTGGGGTCCTTATAACAAGGATCCTACGATTTGGGGTACTATATTGGGGTCCCCTATTTTCGGCAACTCCCAATTTAGGGTTAATGGAACTATACTTATTAGACCCTGAAAAAAGCTACAGGCCGAAGGTTATGTGGCAGTATATTGGGACTATATAGGCAATATAGTACCCAAAAAAAGTTAAAGGTTACCTACTCTACTACTGGGTATAATGACATACAACCCAAGTTAAACTTAATTAAAGCTGGCTATATCCCTAATTAGGTACTACGTTGCATCCTCTTCACCGGGTCCTTCCACTTGGCTTTCTCCAAAACTAGATGGGGCTTTTAAAGCTTTTGAAAAATATTAGTAAATAAGATCCTCTTAAGCCCAAGAAGGGAAAATATAAAATGTCCCAAAGCCCTACCTAGAAAAACTGAAGAGATGGTGTTGGCGGGTTCGGTCCCGGAGCTGCTTTTGCTCCCTTCGCCATTTTCGCTGCGCTCGGGGATTTTGGCTTCTGGGCGGCCAACATCAAACCCGCGATGTGGAGACAGATCTTGTGCTTCCTTTTTGCTTTGCAACGCGCAGCGAGACACTGCTAGCGGTCCGTTTGTGCAGGTGTTTGTCTTGTGCTTCCTTTAGAATGCGTAGAATGCGGATGGCGAAATGCGGCAAGATTTGAGGGTTTAGGGCTTAAGGTACCTTGAAAACCCTGAACGTTCCTGAACCCTACAAACCTTAAAATCCCTGAGGGCCTACGCTGTAGACCTACCCAAAAGGCCTAAACCCCCAAAGAGTCAGGCGACAATGACTTAGACTGACTGCCGCCTTCGGTTACGGTGGGAACATCATAAAACTCCTCAAAGCCCTTACAAACCACCACAGAGTCTGGCGACACTGACGACTTTAAACCGACCGTACGGTCCGGCCACGAAATTCCTCAAGACCTTACGAAGACCCTACACCTCCACTTCTCTCCTCTGCAGCCGTTATATACGTAACACGAAACCATAGACAACTCCCCGAAGCGACTTGAAAAAAGAAGAACTTGAAAACCCCGGGACCCCAGCTCGGAATCCTGCAGAACATCTCAAGACAACCAAAACTAATCCCTAAACCCTAAACCCTAAACCCCTTAACCCTAAACCCTAAATAGTACCTAAACCCTAAACCCTAAACCCCAAATAGTACCTAAACCCTAAACCCTAAACCCTAAACCCTAAGCAGCCCTGGAGATCCCCAGTCCTCGGAACCTTCGGCGAGCTCGTCGAAAAGCTGCTCGGGTTGATACAGGTTGCCTGCTTAGAGCTACTATTTGGGGTTTAGGGTTTAGGGTTTAGGGTTTAGGGTTTAGGGTTTAGGTACTATTTGGGGTTTAGGGTCTTGGTATCAGGAGGAGGCTTTATGCGATTTAGAAGCTCATCTCCGGTCTTACCTGGTTCGACAAGGTTTACGGGTCTGTCCATCTTAGTAAGTACGGCTGTAAAAAAGAGAACTAGAGGCTGACTAGAGGTATATCTACCTAGAACCCACCTTAAGGTACGTTCAGAAGTTGCCGGCGAGCTGTTCTCATCGGAAGTTCCTATGTTTGGGACCGGAGGGTTGGTCGAATTTCATGTAGACCCTGATCAATAAAGCCTTCTCCCTTAATAAGGATGAACATTGGGGTCCTAACACTAGGTCCTTTGTCAGGGAGCTATATTATGGGGTTTCTTTCTCAACGGAAGCTCCCTTGACTCTTTAAGTTCAGAGCTTTATTTCTCATCGCAAGTTCAGAGTTGAGGTTGGGTATTTTGAAAGCAGCTTGGGATGACGGCTTAAGGGAAGTTGCCTTGGGTTTAGGCTGAAGATTTTCGGGCGGAGGGTTTCTTGAGGGTTTTAAGTTTCAGAAGGCTGTTTAAGATTTACAGAAAGGTTTTCATGGGATTAATGAGGGTCTGTAGGGATTTCGGAACGTTTAGGGATATTGGGTTTAGGGTGTAGGGTTTTGGTTTTGTTAGGTTTATATGGGGTTGCGGGCTAGGGAGTCAGCCGAACTCAGAACTTAAAGAGTGAAGCACAACCTTTGCAGCCCAGCAGAGGCTGCACGAGCACCAGACTAGCACTCGCTCCAGCACTCGTCCTGCTATTGCTGCTACTGCTGCTACTGCTGTTAATGCTACTAATGCTGCTAATGCTGCTGCTACTACTACTACTATTACGACTATTACGACTATTACGACTATTACTACTATTACTACTATTACTACTATTACTACTATTACTACTATTACTACTATTACTACTAATACTACTAATACTACTATTACTACTATTACTACTATTGCTACTATTACTACTATTACTACTATTACTACTATTACTACTATTACTACTATTACTACTATTACTACTATTACTACTATTACTACTATTACTACTATTACTACTATTACTACTACTACTATTACTACTATTACTACTATTACTACTATTACTACTATTACTACTATTACTACTATCACTACTATTACTACTATTACTACTATTACTACTATTACTACTATTACTACTACTACTACTACTACTACTACTACTACTACTACTACTAGCCTTACTACTACTAGCCTAACTACTACTACTACTACTACTACTACTACTACTACTAGCCTAACTACTGCTACTACTACTACTACTACTACTTCTACTACTACTACTACTACTACTACTACTACTACTACTACTACTACTACTACTACTTTCTGCTACTACTGCTGCTGCTGCTACTCGACGACGACTACGACTAGACCAGGCTGGCGCAGAAGGGATAGTGGTAGCCCTAGACTCCAAACCTTGAGCTCCAAACGCATGACAAACCCTGAACCCCCAAACCTCAGCAAACCCCGTCCAAGCCGAAACTGCAATACCGTATTCCAGTCCTAATCTAAACCGCCAACCATCAAAGATCCTTGTAAGCCAGCTTACGAACTACTCAATGCCTGAATAGTTAGTAGTACAGTTCCTCAGGGTTCATTATAATAGCAATCCTAGAACATACCTCCAAAACCGCATTCTGACATATCAAGGACCCTATAATGAATCCTATAATACGCCTTGAGGAACCCTTACAAGCCTTACATAGAACCCTTTGAAGGAGCCCTTTTAAAGGAACCCTGCTTTAGAAATTATGACCCCGATATTAACTCTAAATCTGCAAGCATAGAACCCTTATAGAATCCCTCTAGATCCCTTATAGAACCCATATAGATCCCTTAAGGCCCTTGTTTCGGCCCCTTTGTTTCGCGCCTTCGCCGCGGCGTGCCGCAAGGCGGAAAGCTGCCAGCACCGAATTGCAGGCTTCAGAGGTCCTCGTGCTTTCGGGTTTAGGGTTTAAGGTTTAGGGGTTTAGGGGTTTAGGGTTTAGGGTTTTTTCCCGGAGGGTATATATATATATATACACTACCAATATGGAGTTATGCTCAAGGCTTCCCAGAAACTCCAATATCTCAATTAAGGGATATACCTTAAAGGGATCCTTAAAGGGATCTATAAGGGTTCTCTAAGGGAACTATTAAGGAATATACCTTAAGTTATAGTACGATCCCTAATATGATTTGAGGTATATTTCCTAATTAAGGGATATTGGGGAGTCTCCTCGTGCGCTCGGGGCTTTTCTGTTGACATATGAGGGGTCAGGGTTCCGGGTTTGGGGTTAGGTTTTTTTTAGGGGCCCTTTTCTCTCACCTGAAGTCCAAGCTACTGCAAGGGGTTTGGGGTTTGGGGCGCAGGGTCTATTTGTTCGAATATGTGGTTGCTCGAAGCTTCTATAAGAACTGTATTTACCAGGGTCTACGGCGGAACAAGACCCTAAACCCCAAACCTCTCAAACCTGCCTGTTTGCAGCTCATATTAATGACGCAAGATCTTGGGCGTTTGGCGGTTTGGGGGTTGGTTCGGGTTGCTAAGGGGTCTCGGGCAAAGTCCATCCTGCTACAGTCGGACCCCAGCCGGCATGCCAGTGCAAACAGAGAATGCACCTCACACAGCAGATGTGCTTCATGCATTTCTTGATGTGCCTGCCAGCAAGGTTCAACAGCCACTCTCGAAACTCAGCAAGGTCGTCGTGCACCCTAAGCCCAAACCCCCCGATTACTCTAAACCCTAAACCCTAAACCCTAAACCCCAACCCTCCAGAGGCTGTCCATCGCCTCCCGGACAGAGGCCTTGATCCGCTACTCCGTGCCCGTCGTGGCTTTCCACCGAGGAGCTGCTGCGACGGGTTAGGGTTTAGGGTTTAGGGTTTTTTTGAGCGGCTGTCAGTACTCACATGCACTCCGCATGCAAACGTCTCTGGCAATCAACCCCTCAAGCCAGCTCCACTCAGTGGGGAAGCGGCTGCAAAGTTGTGCCCAAATGGCACAATCAAGATCCGTAGGGCGGACTATAGTCCTGCCCCCAAAACTATGGGCTGTCCAGCAGCCAGCGGTCTCGGTCCTCGCGCTTCGTGCTGAGGGATCCCGAGCCAGTTTCGCAGCCGAGCAGCCGTCCAGTATTCGGTCATACAGACGGCACAAGAGGTGCCTCGGGCTGCCCGCGTGGCCGCCGCTGGGGCATGCACTTTGCTCATGTGCGCAGCTTGCGCCGCCTTAGAAGTAAAAGCTTGGTCACAGACCGTGCACTGGAAGAGTTCCTGGCTGGGTGCATCCTGCCTGTGCTGGTGACAGAAGATGGTGCCCAGGTCGCGCGCCGCCTGCATCGCCAGAAACTCGTCCTTGCGCCGGGGCTGAATCGCTCCCCGCTGTCGCACACATGGCCCAATTGCGCGCCAGCGCGGGCTGCGAGCGCAAGGCCTGCCAAACTCCCTGTTCAGTGCGCTGGTAGTAGCAATCTCGCCCATGGCGACTGCCTCCGATCCCCATGCCGTGCCAAGCCAGATTTCCTGCAACAGCGGCTGCTTTTCGCCCAGAATCCACCCCAGTTGCCGGACAATGTCGGCCGTCCTGGCCTCCTGTGCGGTGGGCAAGCTCAGCAACAGCGCGACATCTGCGTCCTGCAGGCTGTGTGCCGCGACACCAGTGATGAGGCGGAGCATGCGCCTAGGCACCTCGTAATATGCCGCGACATAGCTCTTGCGTTCAGTGGCAGCGCGCAGAGCCCACAGCCCCGAGCCGTGGCGTAGCCTGGCATGCGGCATACTACGGCCGGAGAATATCCACCTTCTCAGACTCGTCCAAGCAGGGGCTGCGCAGGAGCTTCTTGAGAGGGCGGACCATTTCCCGCATAAGCTTGGCCCGGTGCTGGATGGCGACTACGTCAGAGTCTCCCGCATCCAACAGCGCCCCGAGATGCACATACTGCTTAGTAGTCATGCTGACGATCATCCAGGGCAACGGTGAGCTCTGCCCCCGTCTCGCATAGCCAATGCTGCCTGGCACGCTTGGCACCCTGACCATGAAAAACTGGCTGCAGTTCCGTTTTGCCGTGGGCCAGATTAAGACTGACCCCGATGCGTCTGAGGCCAGTGTGTATGGCTCGCACGACCATTCTGGTTATGTCCATGAGTGCATCTCCGTCTTGAGCCCGCAAGGGAACTGCGAGATCATCCATCCACGAAGGTGTCGGTGTCCACGTGACGCCGGCGCTCTCCTGAGCTTCCCCCGCAAGTTCGGCCAAGAGATGCTCGATGCGACGCACCGCCTCAGTGAAAAGGACTTGAAACATCACATCCGCTATGGGAGACCCTGGCGAGGTGCCGGAGCCAGTGCGAAAAATGTGTTTGTGGTCCCCCCCAATGGAGTACCAGGCATTCTTCAGAGAGGCAGCTAGAACTCTTCGGACCGGCTCGGGGACATCATTCTCAGCAAGCAAGCCCGGTCCCAGAGCGGCCGCCATGAAGTGCAGCCGGTCGGACGGCTCTTCGAAAACAGCCTTCGCCAAGGAGTTGAGGAATGCTGCTGTGTGCCCAATTTCTCGGCCGACCAGCCCTTCACGCAGTGCTGAGTAGAAGGCGGACCTACCATCGATATAGAGGATACCGCCCGTAGCCCGATCCTGATGCAGCGCTTTAAGGTGGCCCTGGAGATCTGGAGGGCCATGCAGCGCAGCAAGGGTCCGCGGAGTGCTTTATGCAGGCCTTTCGCCGAGGATTCGCATAAAATGACCGCCCTCCAGCCATCCAATGACTGCGGCGATTTGCCTGGTTTAGGGATTGGGGCGGCGTGGCCCCCGCGCCACAGCCCCGGCATGGTGAGCGTCCGCCGCCCCAATGGGGTCTGCCAAATAAAGCTCGGGCTGCCGGTCAGCCCTGGTGCCTTCTGTGCAGTGAGCGCACCGTAGCCGACGGCTCTCAGAAGGCCCTGAGGTTCTGAGATGGCCTCTGTGCACAGGTCATCCCCAAGAGGTAAGGGTCCTCACTGACCCGTCCTTGGGCATCACACAGACAGGGCTGGACAGGCGGCGCGCGGTAGCGTCGGCCACACTTCAAGATGGCGCGGAATAGCGCATTTGGCTTCGGCCATTGCCTGCTTCGCGGCTGCCGCCTGGTCTGCCCGTATGCAGTCTCGGGCACGATGGCTGCAGGCTTTCAGCTGTACCACCAGGAGCGCCTCTTGCTGCCGACCGAGGCCGACATCGATGCCATCCGGCCGCCCCCCACGCCAGGCATTGAGGCAGTGCCGTAGCGCAGTCGGATGACCTGCCAAGTGGCCTCGGTGATGACAGACGAGCGTGGCCGAGACTTGGGGAGCGGGAACGCCTGAGCCACTGCTCTTTGCAGGTAAGTGTTGACTTGCTGCAAGTGCGAGTCGACATCGGTCCCCCAGGCAACTTCTGGCATATTGTCAAAGATGTGTCTGATGGTCGCGCGCCCTTGAGGGGTGAGCATAGCACGCCGGTCATAGCGCGGCTGGCGTTGTGAGCTGCTGCCTGATCCAAGCCAGGTCACGCGGGCACTGAGCGGGAAGTGATCATGAAGCGAGACCCCCTCAAACTCCTTATGAACCTGCACTTCAGTGGTGGCGGGCCCAAGGGGCCAGACTGGCGAGATAGTCCAGGCAGTGTTCCTGTGAGGAGGGGCCGGTCCATGTGACGCGCCGCTGCCCTGTAACCGTCTGGTTGGCCGTCGCGATCATCTGAAACTCCTGCAGGAGCTGGGCAAACTCCTCTGCGTTGGGGTCCTTGGCACGATGTCTTGCAGGGCTGTCGGCATGCCGCACCAGCGAGTTGCGCCCACCATGCTTCGCGAACTTCCGGCGCGGCCTTGGCAGTAGGGGCGTGGGCCAAGAGAAATCCGAACATGGCGAGAGCTACCCGAGCAGTAGCGCAAGCAAAATCCTTGGTGTGGCAAGGACCACAGAAAGGCTATCGGCCTCCCAGTAGAGAGGCTGGTTTCCAGCCCAAGCCGCCGGAATGCGCTTGGCTAGCCACAGCTGAGTGCCCAGCTGTCCTCGTTCAAACTCACTACCGACAATGTGATAGTGACAGGACTCTTGTCTGGATTCCAAGTCGGTCCTAGTCTCCTGTAGCCCCACGACGCTCACGCGCAGCCGTGCAAAATGCTTGTCCATACCCTCGCGGCTTTCCAGAGACTGGGCTGACAGGCAATTGTATGTGGCCATGCGGACATCAAAGCGTGTGGCCTGCGAGGGGTTCCCGTGCTGTAACGGCACCTGATCTGCAAGTGCCGCCGTCCGTGGAGGCTCGGTTGTATCGTGGAGAAAACCATCCTCCCCAACCCGAGGAAGAGCCCGGCGCAGATGGCAAGCAGCCCAGAGCCAATCTAAGACACCCTCTCTGAAAGCCTGCCCGAGCGTATGCATGAGATCAGACGGGGAGTCGCGCAAGGCCGCTTGCTTGGCAGCGAAGTCGACCAGATCATTCAGGGGATTGCGCAGGAGGTGCATCTGTGTCAGACAGATGTCCCGGGCTGGAAGCTGGCTGGATCCGGAAGCCTCTCCCCATGCCCCCGATGCTGCTGATTCGCTATCACAGAAGATGGAGGCAGGCACCGGGATGCCAGACAGAATGCAAGTGCATGCGCGAGCGCTATCAGCTCCGGCTCAAAAGAGGAACTGATTGTCTGACCAAAAGCATTATTGTCGGCCTCCGTAGAGATGCTCCCGGATGCAAGGCCCGCAAACGTCCAACATCCTCGTTCAAGCATGAAGACACACAAGCTCCATCCAGCTTTGGCGGGACCTCCGGCCTGTGCCGGGTAATAAAAGATCCATCGACATACAGTTGCATGGCCTGTACATCTATGCCAGTGGCGCTTGGGAGGGTGGAGAGATACCCTCTCACATGGCTCAGCTCCGAGCCTAGCTGCTCGACTGCGTCCAGAGCACGCAACTGGAAGTGGCCATACACAGCTTCAAACATGTCCGCAGAGACTCCCAAGCGAAGCTGTCGGGCCTCTACCCCAGGCTCTGGTTCCGGCAGCGCGGAATGCAGGAGAACTTGCCGGCTCGGATGAGCATGTGAGGTCCGCATTCTAGGGACTGGCAGGGTGCGGCGGCCACCTGGAGTGGGTATGCTGCACGTGGAAAATGGGTGTGTCGGGGCAGCGACATGTCCCTTTGGTGGCTCCAGGCTTGCGGGCCCGAATGGCACACTTTCCCTCCTTATCGGGGTCCTTACCATATTTCTATTAGAAATATAATAAGGGCCTAATGAAGGAGGCATTTGTGCCGGTTTTGCAGGAAAATCGGCAGCGTCAACCGTGTCAGTGAGCTCGGGATCGCTGGCAGGCGCCTCAGGTGGCCGTGCCACAGCTCTACACGCGAGGCCCATATGTCGTGCCACTCTGATGTCCGCGCCATCAATCCATTCAGGCGGGCTGACGAGGAGCATGCCCTCAGTAACTGGCTCTGTTGCAGCGGCGGCGTCTGGCCGTGTGGCATGTGTAACAGATTGTGCGCCCCGAAATGGATGGGCGCTGGCACTGTGAACGTGAGCCCCGTGACCTCGGGAGGAACCACAACGAAAACCTGAGACACAAGGGTTTCTATGCGGGTATCGACCAAGCGGGAGTCCTCAGAAATCACCCCAATTTCGAGTAAGGGCTCCGCTTCAGCTAAGGTCGGGCACGTGCGGAGCTCAAGCCACAGGTGGTGTGGGGCTCGGCCCGGCTCGAGCAAAATTACTTTCTGGCGCTCCATAGCCGGGACTCCCATGCGCTCGACTCGGACCTGCAGGGCCCTGTCGATGCCGTTGAGCAGGACTTGCCGGGCCTCTGCAGCCGCCGAAGGAAGCGACTGCCCTCACCGCAGCTTGGCTAAAGCGAGGCAGGCAGAGTGGGGTGCTCAGGCAACGCAATCGGTTGACGTGGTGTAGAATCTCGGCCGGGTGCGAGCTGGGAAACCGTACTGTCTGTCCCTCTGGCAGTAATTGAACATAGTCCCCCGTGCGCAGTGGCCGCCGCACCACCGACTGAGGAGCCCCATTTACCCAAAGGGTGAGACCCAGGTTGACCTGATTCGGCGAGAGCAGCAGATCCGGTCGAGATTATGCTGGTTCTCGCCATACTCAAAGATGAGGATGGGCACGGAGTAGTGCCGACCCGACCTGGCCAGAGGCCAGGGTTGCCTCCAGTCGCCCTTGGCCCTGGCCCTGGGAGATTTCGGAGCCTCCTGCCAGGAAGAGTCCCATGGCCAAGGTTCCGGCTCCGCCGCTCCTGAGGCCGCATAGTTGATCTGATCCCATCTCAGACCGCATGCCTGGCAGAACATGGCCGTCTGCTTGCACGTAGCCCCACAGTCGCATCGCCACGGGCCGGACATCGTGTCGGGTAGCCTCTCCAGGGCCTGTTCGACCAGAGAACTCTGTGAGTGATGGCGCCCCAGCGCCTTCACCGCCCGTAGAATTTCCCGTCGGGTCGCTGGTGCCCCCTGCAGCCAGGTCCGAAGGGTGGTGCGCCCCTCTGTACGGCGCCTGCGCAACTTGCGATGCCAACTCGGTTCCCCCGAGTGGCTGCTTCTGGAAGGCCTCGACTTCGCCGTCGAGGAGCTGCGCGACGAAGAACCAGCAGAAAAGAATAAGGCCCAGCCTCGGGCACATAAACCTCTGCGGCCCAAAAGGATTGGGATCCAGCCGCGGCGCGGGGATCCGAGCCAGGTCACCTCCGTAAAGCGGTACAGTGACAGGCAGAAGTCGTTCAGCCTCCTCGGCTGCCGTGGGTCAGTCCCAACTGACCACACTTAGGGCTCGGCTCGCTGGAAGGACTCCTAAGAGAAACTGCAACCAGCTCGTGCCAGAACGCCTGGGTTTGGGGTTTAGGGTTTAGGGTTCGGAATGATAAATTCAAAACCATACGATACGAGCCTGACCAGTTATAATAAAGGTCTCGGGGTATTTCAAACTATGCTTATACAGATACATGTGTGTTTATATATATATATACATATACATACACACATAACAAAGAACCCTGAGCAATGGTACCCTACAGCAGTTCGTGACGCAAAGTCTCAGCTGAAAAAGCCCGAACAGCTTGGCAGCAAGCCTGCTTAGAGACGGTTTTAGGGTTTAGGGTTAGAGGATCACTGGGCTTCGCAACTGGGAATATAAGGGCTCCTTTTAAGCGCACTATGGGGTTCCATAATAGCGCCCCCTGTCAGGGTTTACGGTTTAGGATTTACGGTTTAGGGTTTAGGGTATACTTAAAAGGGTCATGGGACCTAGTAACTGGGGTTATAAATAAGGTAACTTCATCTAGACTTATAGTCAGCTATGGCCCCTTACAGCTGTAGTTACTCAGCCCCATAAACTCCATGAACCTCCAAGTGTGAGGCAGAGCTGCGTAGAAATGAAGGTCTTGCAGCTTGAGAGTGTTTAGGGTTAAGGGTTGTGGGGGGGGGGGGGGTATACATGCAGGTCTTGCCGCTTTAAGGCGTTCATTACCATAAGGGCCCATATAGACAAACTTTTATGGAGTTGGGTCCCCCAAAACCCATGATTAGAAGAGAAATGTCTTTGGGTGCCTGCTTCTATGGTGGTAGTATCTTTGGACCTTCTATCAAGGGCTATGTTATGTAAGGGCTTGATCGAATGGTCTGACAGAACAAAATTAGGCTAATGGATCACAATAGTTCGGCACCTGTAAAACTAGAAGACGAACGATAAACTTTGACGGAAACAATCCTGACACTAAAGCCGTGAAGACAAAAATCTTGACCGTACAACCCCCAGAAACAGAAACCTCTGAGTAAAAACCTAAAACCTTATCCTTATCGAACTTGGTAACGAGTCTTTCGAAGCATCCGAGGTGCAGTTGCTGATAGGAAGAAGACACAGCGTTCAGTGTCGCCTTGGCCTCAGGTGGAAAAGGAATTTTACAAATTGACCAGCACGCTATAGTCCGCTATAATTTGTTTTGGTTTAGGGTTTAAAGTTTAAAGAGTACTAGAGAGTTTCAAAAGACTTGTTCTGGGGGGCTGTATGGGCGAAGGTTGAGCGTTTAGGCTTAAGCTTAAGGCTTGGGGAAAAGAGTAGATCGTAAGTGGTTCCCAAATGGCGAAACTTAAGACGCTAATTAAGAGTGTCCATGATAGGAATGCTTTGTAGAATTCTCTGTCACTCCTTTAGAAGGCCCTGTTGTTCCTGCCCAATAATACTTGGAGGTTCATAGGACTCAGTAAGTACAGTTATAAGTAGCTTATTTGGGGTTACAGTCAATTCTCAGTCTAAGTATAGTCATCTTCATTATACCCCTAGTTAGTAAGTCCCATGAACCTCTAAGTAGGGTGCACGCCTTACTGGGGCTTAAGGAAGAGGGGAGGAAGGAATACAAGGACTGCTACAAAGCATTATATGGGATTATATGGGGACCATTATACGGTCCAATCTCCTACTCCCCTTAAGCACCAGTAAGACGCTTAACCCTCAACTCTTCGTACTTCGTGCATCAACATGTTTTCAAGAAATACAACTTCTGTTTGTCTATCAACCCTAAACCCTAAACCCTAAACCCTAAACCCTAAAGCCTAAACCCTAAACCCTAAAGCCTAAAGCCTAAAGCCTAAAGCCTAAAGCCTAAACCCTAAACCCTAAACCCTAAACCCTAAACCCTAAACCCTAAAGCCTAAACCCTAAACCCTAAAGCCTAAAGCCTAAAGCCTAAACCCTAAACCCTAAACCCTAAACCGAACACTGCTTGGCAGACCCGGTTGCATGATTTGTGCACGTACAACGAAACAACCCCAACTCCGCACCCTGAGCGTTTCCGTAAGTCTCTATTTAGGCTTTAGGGTTTAGGGTTTAGGCTTTAGGGTTTAGGGTTTAGGGTTTAGGCTTTAGGGTTTAGGGTTTAGGGTTTAGGCTTTAGGGTTTAGGGTTTAGGGTTTAGGGTGTGCTCCACAGATCGCGCGCTGATTAGCGCGCTGTAGTGTAAAGACATACCCACCCCAAGACCACCCATACACAACTCACAGCGAGCCAA
>BGNK01006569.1:0-25050 GCA_003297005.1 Symbiodinium sp. clade A Y106 | reverse complement strand
GTCGCGAGGGTCCCGCTGATGCTCGTGATGCGCGCCCTTGCGGGGTCGCCGGCACGGACGCGGAAACTCGAAATCAGCTGGTGAATGGCTGCGAAATGCGCGCGCGTTCTGTGTGGCGTTGGGGCAGGTTTTTGGGCGGCGCGGTGCAGCGCCAGCAAATTCAATGATGCTGCTTCCGCCCGCGGCCGTGACCTCATGATGCGCACCGCAGGCGCGCACATCATGAGCATCAGCGGGGGCGGATGCGGGCTTTTGGGGGGCCAAGATGGGAGGGACTATCTGCCCAGTGCACGAACTCGCGCTGCCCGCACCTGGCGCAGCCCTTAAATTAGGGTTAGAAGTAGGATAACTATAGTTATAAGCCAGGTACGGGACTCCATTCACAACTACCCATGAACCTCCAAGTAAATCCCTAAAACCACAAAGCCCCAAACTTGCCTACACCACACAACCAAAACCACTCACCCCCCACGGAGCCTGTAAAAAAACCGCCAGCTTACTGTTCGCTGCAGGCTCCATTTACGGCATAGGAGAAACCCCTCAAACCTAAACCCTAAACCCTAAATCCTAAACCCGTTAAAAGAACCCTAAGACCCTTATAGAGCCCTGACTGCTCCCTTTAAAGGAACCCTAAAACCCCAAAACCTACACTTAGAGATCCCTTATAGGAATTTCTAGGGATCCCTTTAATAAAAGGACCCTAAATCCTAGACCCTCAATCCTCCACCCTCTGCCTCTGTGGCATTGCTCTTTGACCGGCCCAGCTTGCCAATGCCTAGGTTTGCAGTCGATGCTGTGGGTAGGGTTTAGGGTTTAGGGTTTAGGGTTTAGGGTAGGGCTCTAAGGACTCATATATTAAGGCTTTGGGGCCCAAAGGCCCCAAGACCGTAATATACACCAACATACTGCAACGGCCTTAATGATTAGAATAGGGCTTGGGGGTGCATTATACTATAACCATATTAAGGAACCCCCACAATAGTATTGGTAATTATTTAAGCCCCTATGGTACTGCCCGCACCGTGTAGCAGTCTACATGAATGGTCATATTAAGGGCTCTCTCTCTCTCTCTCTCCATATATATATATATAGAGAGAGAGACATATGTATATGTATATGGACAATGTTATTCCATTGCTACAGACTGGGGGCAATGGCCAATCTATGCCTACCAAAGCTTCTGAGATGGGGATCTGGGGTTTGGTGTTGTAGGAAGTCACCAACGGCAGCTACAATCTCTGCGATTTTCGCTGAGACATGCCAGAGCTCGGTGCCCCTCCTTGTATGTGTGAACACACACACACAGACTTATGTCCTGTGTGATCGCATGCTTGCATGCATGTCTGTGTGTATGTCTGTCTGTCTGTCTGTATGTATGTAGTTATGTATGTGCGTATGTATGATTATGGATTTTTGGGAAAGTATGCATGCATGGATGGATGCAGAGCATTTGGGACCCAAAACCTTACTATTCCAACTTGGACCTCGAGGTCTTGAAGCCGAAACCCGCAACCCAAACATTTCAAACCTCAACCATAAAACTGGCAACCTAGAGCCTCAATTCTAATCCTGCAAGCCTCAAACTCTAAACTCTAAAGGTAAACCACTGAAGACATTGCAGACCACCCAAATCAGTCATGCTGCAAACAACCTGAAACCCAACAAAAACCACCCACCGAACCAAAGACCTTCCCACCCTGCAGCAAGAACTACATCACGGTCTTGGATTGAGTTCAGAGACATGCCATAGACTCAGAAAACCCATTTTAGGCCCGGGCAACCACTAAGCCAGCAAGCTCTTAAGGGTCAAGTCCTACTTAACCCTGCCCCCAAAGCCTACAAAATAGTAGGTCATGACCCCTGAGTTATATGGTGTAACCCCTGAAACAATAGGCTTTGGGATCCCAGGTATAAAAACCCTAGACCGAGCTTGGGACGCTCGGCAAGGGCGGTCGGGCTCAACGCAGGAAGCGCTTCAAACGCTGAGCCTTTGTCCACAGTTGAAAGGTTCCAGGCTTTTTTGTGATTGTTTATGGGCCCTTTTGCGACTGCTTGAGCGTCCAGAACCCCGGGTCGACGAAGCCTGCTGGTCGGAGCCTTGTGGAAGATATCAAGAAAGGTTCCAGGCTTTTTTTGAACCCCGGGTTCAGGGTTTCGGGTTTGTGGCTTAGGGCTTTTAGGGTTGCAGTACCCAAACTTTCCCTACATACTGCCATTGTGGAACTGGGCCCACAAGACCATCCTGAACTATTACGGTTTGGGGGTGCAATTAATTCCATATATATATATATGTATGGACCCTCTAGGGTATACATCTTGATTGATTGAGCTCACATCTATCGCCAAACCCTTACACCCACACCCTGAACTCTATAGAGTCACAGCCGGCACTTTAGACTGGGACCAGGAAGCCACATCCAAAGCCCCAACACTCTCGGCCAAAGGCCAACGTGGCTTAGTGCTCCTTCAAGGGCTTGGGGCTTAGGGTGGATAACTACATTTCTTTCGGAAACTCCGTATTCGGACTCCACAAGTATCCGGGCCCTAAACCCCAACCTGAACCCTAAACCCTAAATTTTGAACCCTAGAACGCTGAAGCCCTAAGCCCCGAACCAGGCAGCCTTAAACCCTAAAGACACCCTGAGGACCTAAGCCCCAGAACCCTCAATCTTAAGGCCAAGGAACCACAACACCCGCCCCTAGAGACGCTATGCAGTGATACTTTAATAACTCAGTCTGTCTACTATATCACAAAACCTTACTCTAATTTATTCAAGCCCCATATCATGAAAAACCGTTACACCTTTGCAAACACACCCTTGCCTAACCCTTAAAAACACCGCTATCGAATCACTCCGGTCTGCATGTAAACATAGTCCTAGGATCACTAATTACGGCCAAGGAGCCCTGAAAATGAAACCACAAGCCCTCAATTATAGTATTTGCATTGAGCCTGTTCAGAGAGCCCGTCTACTAGGTGTCTATTTCAACAGTCCCCAAGGTCCACGGCTCGTGTTACGCCGCGTGCTAAACAGCCTCGCTGTGTTGGCCGGGATGATTCTTATGCCCGTTTTGTGTGGTTTTTGCACAGGGTCGGCTCACCCACGAAATTACTCGCGTTTTTGCCCTGAGTTACATGGGGGAACGGTGTTTTGTAGTGGTTTTCACGAAGCGAAGTATGATTTTCGGGATATCCAGAACTGCTCTGAAAACAAGAGAATGCGCTGGGTTTTACAAGACAAACAAGGCACGCCTGAATTTGTGTCTTCCAGCGCTTCGAGGAATTCTTGGGGCGTGCGCGGTCCAGCGACGTGCGCCAGTTCCACATGAACAACTGCTGTTTCACAGCAGGATTCAGAGCACTGTCGCCATCCACTTTGAGTTTTGCAAACAGTTTGGGTGGCAAAAGCGTCTTTCAGTGTCAAGCACCTGCTTGAACGCCAACGCCATGACTCGCGGAGATGCCTGAGTCGTCGCGCCGTCCATGCCACACCGCCGGTGTGGAAATCATCAAATATATACAAATCATCACAACCTCCGCTGCAGCATCGAGTGGCCGACTTTAAAGGACCGGGCTGCTCGTGGCAGCAGGTATATCGACAAATTGAGCGTTAGCCACTGCAACATGGCCACCCGGTTGCTGCACTTGCTGATTGTTGTCTTACGGTTTTGTTGCTGTCTGGCGGAATGAGCTTACGTGCTGCAGCTGGACATTTCGAAGCACCCGAGCCAGAAGGCTCCATGCCCAGCACCAGACATCGGAAATGTTCGGGGATCACGGACCTACGTATGTCCGAAGTGAACGAAACTGCCCCCCACCTCCCCATCCCTCCCGAAAGCACAGTCCGAAAACACCACGGCGTAATACACACCGTGGGCCAACTACTAGGCATTGGGGTTATCTCACATCAGTTGGTGAGAATACACATCAATGTCGGCAGAGGCTGGTTTTGGGAGACTACACATCAGCGGGGCGCTAGCTAAACACCATGTAGACGCTGGTTTCAAGAAGGACGCAGCAGATAGGCCAGAGTGCCGGATTTGTTGTGGACGCTGAGGTGTATAGTACATTTGGAGGCATTTCACGCTAAGAAATCAATGCGATTGCCTTGTGGATGCTGGGGTTTGGAGTAGTCCAAAAGTCAGCTATCCTAGGGGCTGCAAGATTCACAGTGCACTCTGTTTTCTTCTCCCTCCAAGATGTATACATGATCTACAATACACAAGCACACACTCGTGCGAAGATGGGTGCGTGCAAGCCTACTGAGACTGACAGATGCTAAGGGAAATGTAAATCTATACTGTAGGAACAGACCCCACGGCCAAGTAGCTCCGGGCACTATCATCCGGCTTCTTTTTGCTCTTGACGACCTCTTCCACATCTGGAGCCTGCAAAGGGGTTTAGGGCTTTGTGGTTCGGGTTTCGTAGGGTTGGATTATTTAGGGTTTAGGGCTTTGGCATTTGGGGTTCGGGCTTAGTAGGGTTAGCGCTTTAACTTTAGAGGCTTGAGGGGGTTCCAGTTGTCGGGTTAAGGCTTTCAGGCTTGGCGGCTTTTAGGACTGAAGGATTTCGGGCTTCAGGCTTAAGGGTTTAGGGCTTGAGGGTTTAGGGCTTGTAGGGGTTTCAGGGTGTTGGGGTTGTGCAGCTTTGAAATCTTTAACTTTACGTATTTGGACTTGAAAAGCCTCCACAGACTGTTCGCATGTGTCACAGAGACTGATGCCTGAGATACCTCTATAAGACCCTTCATGTTGAACCCATGTATGGTTAAGTGTGGAGCAATGCAGTAAGATCAGCGCTGCAAGCTTTTTTGAGCCTATGTCATACGAATGCCTCAAATCATGGTTGGAATGGAGTTTTAGGGTATGCTGTACTTTGATTACATAGTGACTATGACCATAAGGGGCTTTTCTATCTATTCACACCCCTAAGTTTATTTTGAAAGATTTTGATAAAAGGTTTAGGCAGAATTAATGTGGCTTCGGGCAAAACCAGCATCTTTCTGCCAACACCCTCACTCCAGACCTTGAACCCCAAGTCTTAAAGACAGCCTAAAACCGAAAAGCCCTACACCCTAAACCTTTTCAATCCTCGACCCAGGTTTCATTTTTGCCTTGTTTCACCCTAGAAGGATCCTGGCCAAGACTTGCGTTAAACAACATAAAGCCTGCACTGCAGGATATAGATCGGCATTAGCAGGGATCTGATCCGTGGACTGGCTAGGCCGATAATAATCTCTACAATATGGGTGGTTGTCAATATTAGGGGCCCTGTTTGGGTACCCTAAATAATAGGTGCCGTATTATACTAAGGACCCAAAAAGGGACCCTAATTTTGACAACCACCCATATAGGTAGGACACCCTGGTGACAACCTCTGGCTTGGTGTTTGGATGTATTTCGGGTTTGGCCGTTTAGGGTTCAGGGTTTTAAGGGGTTTAAATGGGTTTAAGTCTCGCCGAAATCCGAAGGCAGCTTGAACCCTAGTGGCCAAGCAATCTCAGACTCCAAGTAGACCCTGAACCCTAAACCTTAAAACTAATGCGGGGGCCTCTATTCTTAGAATCTGGCTCTTGGAGTATGTTGTACTGTAATTATCTAGGGACTAGAAGGGGACATTATCGGTGTTCATTCCGATTCCTAATCTTATCATATCTCTACCTCTGGAGACACTACAGTAGAAGCCCAAAAGTTGGAAACCCAAAAGCCTGAATCCTTAAGAGTACTGTATAGGGAATCCCAGCACTATTTGGCCTTAATCCGGTTTCCAACTTTATGGGGTTTACTGTAGGAGCTTTAGACCTCAGTCCCCACCAGACACTGAACCCTTGAAGGAACCATTACTTACAAGCAAGGTAAACCCATGACAAACAAAGGGGCGAGGGCATAACCTTGGCATTCGGAATAAAGCGCTTGAGACCTTGAGGAGGAATTTGACACCACAACGCTTCCTGTTTGATACCTTCTGGGTCTTTACGGGTTAATGTCGGAACCTGATTAAGAAACCTTGGGCCTTTATTAGCTTTCCTTATATGAATCCTACTATTTTGGGGTTTAGGGCCAGGGTTCTTAATCAGGTTCCTACATTAGGGTCCAGGGCTCAGGGTCCCAAAAGCTGTTTCTGCACAAGACTCACTCGGAAAGAGCTTGCACCAGCACCCTGAGCTTCAGCGTCCTTAGAACCAACATGAATATAAGATGTTTAATATCCATGGAGCTTTGCACCCTCAGCCCTGAACACCCAAACTCCTATAAACCCTAACCCTACAATAACAAATTTAAAGAGGCCGTGAGCTGCGATACCGTGGATAAAGGCTCCTGTTTCGGGGCAATACATGAATACCTAGAACTATGCAGTCCAGAAAGGCTATAAACGGCTCACCGGATATCAAGAAACACTCAATACTACTTGACACCCGAAGGCGAGTTCAGCAGATCCTTTCGCAAGATATTGCTGCAAGAAGCAGTTTGTTGCAAGACGCAAAAAGTTCAAGGCCGTTACAAAGTGCTCAATCTTCCCTTTTTGGGCGGTTTCTCGCCAGTCGATCCATATCTGGGCGCCACCCGTTTTCGGTGGCTGGCCGCGAAATGGGTTTGCCCTAAACGCTACGCCCTGTTTGGGGATTTCGGATCTACCTCGACTCTAGACCTCCACCCGAAGTCTCCATGAATGGCTCCGAACCTAGTTGCACAAGTCCCTTGCAACTGTCTTTGTAACATGAATGCATCTCACATATGAGTGGTTCTCAGTCGAGTGGAGGTCCTGTTCGGATTCGGAGCATATTCAGCTTCATGGTGCTGCGGTGCAAGCATCCCGTCAGACTCAACCACTAGACGAGCCAGACTCTTGAATCTTGAAGTCCCGAACCTCTGAACCTCCAAGCTCTAAGTGCGATTTCTTGTAGAAAACTCTTCAAACCGAAACGAAGCTGCCAGTAAGCAGTAAGCCCTGATCCCCGAAACCCCAACTCCTGATCAGTTTACCCCACACCCCCAAAACCTAAACTCTAAACCCTGCATGCCTAAATCCTGACTCCTTCACCCTAACGCTCGAGTTTAGGGTTTAGGAGCCAGAAAGTTGGAACATCATCGGCCTCATGCACTTAAATCATCCTAAATCTATGTTCCAACCTTCAGGGGTTCACTATATAGTGGTGGGATCCACAAGCCGGACCTCCGAGCCGAAGTGTAAAGGCCCGGTTGAGGGTTTAGGGTTCAGGGGGCCTTAAAGCCTAAACCCCCTGCTGGTAGCCCAACAAACACACCTTTCTAGGGCTTTTGGGGAGGGAAATACAGAGACCTATTGAGGCTACAAGACCTTAAACTACTAACTACTATAACCTACTATATATGGGGCCTCAACAATTAGAACAGGGTTCCTTTAAGGGTTGTAGAAGGACTGTGATAATGAGTTACTATAAGGGTTTAGCATAAGGGCCTGGATAAGTAGAAAGCAAAATCGTATACTTGTATTCGGGACCCTGAGGAACAGTGTTGGTAAGTCTTGAGGCTTCTATGTGGCCACAACCTACTTGGCTTGTAGGGGCTTGGTACAAGCCCTAATGTAAATTTTCAACGGACACTACACAAAGGGGCTGTAGGTTAACATAGGGGCCTTAATAGTTGGAATAGCGTTTTGGGTGCATTGTACTATAATACCGAGAGGGTCCATATACACTACTATTATGGAATTCGGCCCCATAACCATAATGTGGGGCGCCGGTCTTTTGGGAACTAATTCCATAATGGTAGTATATGTGGACCCTCTGGGTAATTGTACTATAATACCCTAAACCCTAAACCCTATAATAATTGTGTTAAGGAACCACCAACAAAATCCCCTATGTTACGGTGGCTTACAGCAAGTCCTCGGGCCCAAAGTCAACAAACTTTTTGGCGGTGGATTCTCTTGAAAGTGTTTACGGTTTAGGGTTTAGGGCATCTTGCAGAGTGAAGTGAGTTGAGTTTGCCTGTGGTCTCACTTGCTTACAGTTTCAGTTTAGGACTACAGCAGACGAAGGCAGGTTTTAGCATCGGTGAAGGAGCTGATCACCACGGCACGCACCACTGAACATGCGTTGGTGTGCACATTCATTCTTGGACAAAGGGCCTAAACTCGAAACCCCTAAGCCCTAGTCCTGAACCTGAAACCCCAACCCTTAACCCCTAAACCCCTACCCGCTCAACCCCTACATCCTCTTTGCCCTTGCATGCACGGGCGGTCGGAGTCCACCAAGACAAAAGCCTTCGGACAACATGGCCTGTCACTACAGATGAGGATGTGGAGTTTGGTAGCCATATGTATGCATATACATATATACAAGAATGTATATACATGTGTAGAAGGATAGACTATGATAGACTCCGTGCAGCCCGGGAAGTCCGTGAAGCTTGACCTTGGGCAGGCTGCTCACTGGTTGACCTGCCGGCTCTGGTAGCTCCGCTGGTCCTTGTAGAGGTTGGAAGACTGCTTTGGCCCTAAACCCCTAAACCCCTAAACCCTAAACACCTAAACCCCTAAACCCCTAAACCCTAAACCCCTAAACACCTAAACCCCTAAAACCCCAAACCCTAAACGCCTAAACCCCTAAACCCTAAACCCTAAACCCCTAAACCCCTAAACCCTAAACCCTAGGGGTTCAAGATGGAGAGGCCTTGAGTCTCGAATTTACCTAAGCCCAAAGCCCGAACCAATTTGTTCCCCCGCCACCCTCTTCGGAGGCCTCAAAAGCCCTCAAAGGGCTCTTTGAAGGGCTCCTTAAAAGGGTCCCGTTAAAGTTCCTTTATAAGATTCCTTTAAAGGGCTCTGAGGGTGGGATGAAGGTAGGTGGGATATTCCCAAATAAGAGACCTCATATAAGGGTTTAGGGTTTCGGGTAGGTAGGTGGGATATTCCCAAATAAGAGTCCTCATATAAGGGCTTAGGGTTTAGGGTTTAGGGGGATATTCCCAAATAAGTGTCCTCACATAAGGGATCCTTAATCCTACCTACCTTCGTCCCACCTCTTGAGGCCTCCGACCCCTCACCCTCCATCGTCGTGCAGAAGACGGCCTTTGGGTCCCCAAGCGCCGTAAGCGTGTCCCATGCGGCTCGACAGGAATAGACAGAACTGCCGTCTTGAAGAAAGAATCTGTGGTGGGTCGGTCTGGAACGGAATGTCACTGAGCAAGACGACGACGAATTTGGCAAGGCTGACTTGTATATTTAGCGAATATCTATGGTTGTGTGGGCTGCATCAGGGCCCGATCAAAATCGGAAGCCAGAGCATAGTACAGCTTTGCTCTTGGGGTCCCGAAATGTAAACCCATGCTACATACACCCCTTTCCTCACTATTCGGACCCCTGAGATCATACCTGGTCTTTGAAGTAAGCAGTTTGAAAAAGTAGAGACTGTCTATGTCACAAGGGTTCCTCCTCTGAAGGTAGGGCCGAGAGTTCAGTTTAGGACTTTAGGATTTGGTGCTTTGGGGTTTAGGGCTTTAGGTTTTGAGGGTTTACTTTGAGGGTTTCCGTAACTAATTATAGGACTCACCATCAAACTCAGAAAGCTCTTTAGAACACCGCAAACAAAATTGAAAGTCTTCCCAACACCCATCTACTCTAAGCCCTACTCCTACAGCGCCCTATCGCAGCAATACACACATCCCACAAGAACCGTCAGAGAAAGGTCCAAAAACCTCGACCCTGAAATCCCCACGCCCTCAACCCTAAACCCTAAAACCCTCGACCGTCAGCCCTAAGCCTCCAACCCTTACGGTTTACAGTTTAGGGCTTAAGGGTTTAGGGTTTAGGGCTTAACCTACGATACCACGACACCCCCATGGCATGCTTTTAGCAGGGCTCGCTCCTTGCTCTTCGGATGTCGCCACGTCACAGCCGCTGCATCGCAGCCAACCTGTGCAATCATAATAACCCAGAGGGGCCATATATACTACCATTATGGAATTAGGTCCCAAAAGACCATCCCCATTATGGCTTTTGGGGCCTAATTCCACAATAGTAGTGTATATGGACCCTCTTGGCAATGTTGTTCCGGGTTGCTTGTGTCTTTTGCGTGCCAGTTGTTCTTGGGTCGTAGTCTTAAGTGATTGTGTGTTGGTTGGGTTCGGGGATGAGATTCTTGGTTTGGCTTGTTTTGGTAAGAGGTCTTTGGTGTTGGCATTTAGGGCTTGCAGGCACCCTCGGTTACCTGTGCCTAAACCCTACACCCTACACCCTAACAGCTTGGGGGTAAAGGAGCCCTTATACGAGCCCTACAGATCACTTTGAAGGCACAAATATAGTATGCACTTTGTTGCTCTGGTACCTACATGCCTAATTACTTCTAACACCACAGTATGTACTATATATGAGTCCATGGACTCCGAGGGCACCGTTGGGGGTCATAGAGTCCGTGTTTAGGGTTTAGGGTTTAGGGCTACCTAGAGCCCCCAAAAAAACCCGCTTTCCAATGGATTGTACAACAAATATCTTGCGAAGAGCCTTAAACGTGGTATTTGAGGCTGCATGTAGGGGGCAGGATTCACGGCGGTACTTCCTGAACTTGCAAGGTGGAACACATCGGGGGAGAGTGTATATATATATATATGTATATTTAATTATTTATATTTATTTATTTATCCAACGAAGGCCGCGGATCGAAACCTGAGGTCTTTGGCTGACTATCCCTTAGAGAAGGCCAGAGCATTGTACTATGAAGGTACATTGAGCCTCAGAGGAGCCCTTAAAAGGAACCCTTAAAGGAGCCCCTAAGGAACCCTTATAGTCTTATAGGAACCCTTAAAGCAAGCCGTAGGGTGGGTTAGGGTTTTAGTATTTCAGCGCTTAAGGTGTACGGTTTATGGTTTATAGGCTTTGGGGTTCAGTGATTCAGGGTTTATAGGGTTTACAGGGCTTGCAGGGTTTGCAAGCTTTAGGGCTTAGGGCTAAACACCGTCCGGGCCAAGCTGCATCGACAGACGGATATACGCCCGACGGTTTTGCAGGTAGCCATTTCCGTCAAGGGCCTGTGGCTGCTAGGCATACTAGGGTTCACAGTCTACAGTTCCAGGACCTTGACCCTATGACTATGTCTGCATATTTGCTCGGTTGCAGGCACCCGGAATATCCAATCTTGAAACAGGATGTGAGCCCTAACCCTCTAGAAAAGTACTTATATAGGGGTGGAAGCCGCGGGACACGGGCTTGGCATGGTAGCAGACGAACTAGATTTTTACCGGTACTGACCAACTGGATCGCACTATCTAACCTCCCAACAGCAATGATGCACACAACATATATGACGAGGAACCTGGTACTCCAGCACGCAGCTGTCGCTTTGACGGGAAATTTCCACCACGCTGGCTTGTACCACTTGGCCACCACAACGCTGATGTCCTGAGCGGAAGGTTGTCCCAAATGAAAACCATAAGCCCTAAACCACTAGGTGAACCCTAAAGAACATACTTTTTTAGCCTTGTTATTAGGGTTTCCTTACATACGTCCTTGCAAAAGGTACTTGTAGGGTTTGGGGGTTCAGGTAAAGCACCCACGTCCCACCACAATGCTTGTTACAACGATCCTAGAATGGCGGCCAAGGGTTGAGGGCTGGCGCACCAGAATCGACATGGAACACCGAAAACGAGAAACAACATCACAACCACTTTTTGGCGTTCGGCACCTTCATTCTGAGTGGGGTGGCAAGAAGGCCAGTCCCGAATGGTCTAAAGTGCGCAATGAGTCTAGACCCCCCCAACTACCCTCTAATATACCCCAAATACCTACTACTAAGGGCCATTAGGGCTCCATTAAAGGGCCATTGGGGGGTCCTGGAGTGGGAGGTACCAGCGAAGAATCAGAGTCAAGTTTCGTGCTATTCCGTGGGACATGTGCCCTCAAAGGACACCATGGAAACCCAATCAGAACCCTAAAACCCACGTTTTAGATCCCTCCCTATCGCCTTCTTGGAGTGAAACATGTGCACCCCTAGTGTTGGATCCTACCACCCTAAACCCCAGGCTCGGGAACTGTAGACCTTCTAGAAACCCCCGTACCCTGAAACCAGAACCCGGGAACCTACACCCAAGCCTCTAGTAACTTTTGTGGAACCCTTTACTCTCTCGTCTCTTCTTCAACAACCGGGCCTCTAAACAATCAAATTTTGAAAGATAGAAAATATGTGGGGCCAAAAAGAAGTAGTTTACAGAACCCAAGGCCATAAAATCCCAAAGCGCGATAGGAGCTTCTTCAACGGAGCCCTTATTATGCCATGGCAACTCAAGACCCTAAACCCTAAACTCTGGATACTAAACCCTAAACCCCTAAACCCTAAACCCCCAAACCCTAAACCCTGAGCCCTAAACCCTGGAATCCTGAAACCTGAACCTAAACCCTAAAGACCTAAACCCCACTCTAAACCCCTAAACCCTAAACCCTGAACCCGAAACCCAAAGCTCTGGACCCTGAGCCCTACTGTCTGGTGCTTAGTAGGGAATGGGGTTCCTTTAAGGTTTCCAGTAAAGGGTCCTATAAGGGTTCCTTTAAGGGTTCCTTTAAAGGGTCCTATAAGGGTTCTATAAGGGTTCTATAGGGGTTCCTTTAAGGGTTCCTTTAAAGGGTCCTATAAGGGGTCTTGGGGTATCTATAGTCCCTGTCTGGTGCTTCGTAGGGAATGGGGGAATGGATTATGGAGACTATTATTGGGGATTATAGAGGGACTACTGTAGGGATCCATTCCCCCATTCCCTACTAAGAGAACCAGACAGCCTAAACCCTAGATCGTGAAACCAAGGAGCTAACGTGGCTTCCTTCATGCAGCAAAGCGATCCACCGCTGCCTCTTTGTGGCCAGATCGGAGAGCTCCTTCTACGGCTTCCCCAGAGGCTCCATATATACTACCAGTATGGAAAAAAGTCCCAAAAACCATAGTAAAGATGGTCTTTTGGGACCTACTTCCATATTGGTAGTATCTACGGAGCCTCCAGGTTCGGGATTGAAAATCACATTTAGAATTTAAAGCTTAGTTTTGGGGTTGAAGGTTGCTTTTAAGGTTTAGAATTAGGAGGTCTGCTTTACGGATTTGGTGAGCCGTTTATGAAAGTTGTGTGGGGCGTTACGGGATGATTACGGATTTTCGAGCTTTTTATTGGGTTGCACAAAGGCTTTTGTAGGGGTGGTTCTCAAATTTTTGGTGGTCCCGTAGTTTGGAGCCGTTATCTAGTACTCAGGATCCGAAAACCCTTAAAGGATCCCTTAAAGGAAGCCTTAACCCTACTGTAAACCCCCTTATCTCTAAAAGCTGAATCTGGCTGTAGGGTCTCTGAACCCCGAATCGGGAGTTAAGGTTCATGGCTGAAGTTTTGAAAGCTCTGCGTTCAGGGTGTATGGTCCAGAGGGCCTACCTAGACCCCAAATGACCTAGCTTTTTAAGGACTTATATAAGGGAGCCCTAAAAAGGGAGCTTTTGCATGGTCCAGAGGGCCTAGTAGGGCTTAGGGATTGGGGTGGGTCTGATGCTTCAAGCTTATTGCCAAACGATATGGGGCTCAAGGTGTGGGGAAGATGTGGCTTGGGGTTGACGGCTTAGGGTTTTTTGGCGACGTCTCGTAACAATTCGCCTCCGTGGTCTCCGGCTAGGGGTTGATTTGCTTGGAAAGGTTTATAGGAATCCCCACAAAGTTGGAAACCGGATTAAGGCCAAATAGTGCTGGGATTCCCTATATACATTACTCTTAAGGATTGAGGCTATTGGGTTTCCAACTTTTCGGCTTCTACTGTAGGGCCTTGGGTTCGGGGCTATCAGGGTTGAGAGTCTGACCTGTACCAAGAGAGACCAAAAGCCTTTAAGTGAGGAATATCTCCTGAATGCAGAACAAGCCAAAAGCCAGAAATATTTTGAACAAAAGTCCTTGATGGAATTTTTGAGTCTCCCTGGGTAGGGTAAGGATTCCCTGAATCATGCTACCTAGTAGGGACTCGCCTGTGCTGTCGAGAATGCTCCGAACAATTTGCTTGCTTCAGGTTTAGTTCTTGTTTGTCGTAAGTGCAATGGGGCCCCTTTGTCCAAGCGACAAACCCTTGTCGGGTTTCGGGCTTATGCTGCTAACGTGTGAACTATTGGTGTTGCATAGTCGTACAGGTTTATACACTGCTCAGTTACCAACATAAGATAAGAATAATGAAAAACTAAGTGCCGGCATGTATAGTTATGTCTGGAAGCAAAGTGTTAATTGTTCTAGAGATTCTAGACATTCAAGCATTACATTGCAGAGCACGGCATCTACTGCGCATCCTATGCATACAGCAGTTCTTCGCTCCTCTACATGTACGATAAGACGCGGCGAATACATAAAGAACATGTATGCCTAAAAATGTACATATGTGCCGAGGTAGAGGGCAGGAACGCCACTGCTTACTTATGCTTGAGATCTGCACCCGTTCTAGCGATCGACTGTCACACATAACCCGAACAGCTCCCCGTGCTTATTTCCCAAAGGCTCCATATATACTACCATTATGGAACCATGTCCGCAAAATAATACGGATGGTCTTTTGGGACCTGCTTGCATAATGGTCGTATATATGGAGCCTCTGGGTTTGTTCTGGAGTCATGCCCCGGATCGTAAATCCGTGGTCAAGCTCCGCCTGACGGAGGCATTAGGGCGTAGGATGGAGGGCTTACTTGCTTAGCATGTAGGTTAGGTACTCCAGGTGGGATTGTCTTGCCACGATAAAACTTAGCAAGTAATTCAAAAGTAGAAATATAGACTATGGCTCTATGACTATAACTCTACTCAAAAATTACTTATTCATTAAGTCCCCTGGTCGTTTTAGCGGGGCGCCCTTAAAATAAACTTCTATTCAATTCAAGATTTCAGTATAGTAACCCTTATTTCGGAACCCTGAAAGGCCACAAGCCCCGAGTTGCCCGAAGCACCTCGCAGTCGCTGGAAAGACCAGACCTCCGAATTACGTTTAGGGTTTAGGGATTGAGGGTTTAGGGATAAGGGTTTAGGGTTAGGGGGTTTAGGCGTTGAGGGTTTAGGGTTAGGGGGGTTTAGGCGTTGGGGGTTTAGGGATAAAGGGGTGAAGGGGGTTGAGGCTGTATGGGTCTTTGCCCTGTCTGGCCTGATGAAGTCTTACAGTATGGTTCATACAGAAAGGTAGCCCGTGTTTTTCGTGCTTTGTGTTTCTATGGAGGGTCCAACAAGCGGTCGAGGGTTGAAGGGTTGGGAGGTTGAGGAATTAGGGGTCTCCGAAAATAGGGGACCCTAATATAGTACCCTAAATAATAGGATCCTGATTATAAGGACCCCAAAATAAGGTACCCCTAATTTTCGGAAACTCCCAATTAGGGGGGGGGGGGGCAGGGGGTTGAAGCCGCCGGGCCTAGGGCCTAGGATGCAGACTATAGGGTTTAGGGTTTTGCAGGCCGAGTGGGAGTAGGATCCACAGAATTTCAAGCAAAGGGTCTGAGCGATGTCATTCATCGAGATACTTGCAAGCCGGTGAAAAGAGCTCTCCGCATGGCTGCTTGACGATCGTTTGATTCCCGCTTGCTCGATCACGTAGACGTGCACCACAGCAACCCAGGAAGACCCGAAATCCTAAATCCACAATCCACGGCTACGGGCCACTTGATACATTCTGATATTCTATAAATGTAAGGGTCCATGTGCCTGTGTAGTCTAGTTTAGTATACTATATACATTGGCCCTAAAGTACCTAAATAGGGACTACTTCAAGGCCAATGACCCTAGATCCTAACTCGTATGGTGCACCTCAAACCCTAAACCCTAGAACCTAAACCCCAAATCCTAAACCTTTTGGTACCCCTGTGGAATCCTTAAAGGAACCCTTAAATTAAAGGAACCGTGAACCCCCCCCCTTAAAGGAACCCTTAAAGGAAACCTCAAAGGGACCCTCAAGGGAACTCTTAAAGGAAGACCTTACAGGAAGCCTTGAGGTACTGGACTTTGAAGTAACCAGGGAGAAAAAAAGCATAAACTTTTCTTTCATAATGGTTCCTTTACCCAAAGGCCCCAAAGTAGTTCCTTTTGGGGGTTCATATTTAGAATTCTATAAGGTAATCCCCAAAAGGAACTACTTTGGGGCCTTTGGGTAAGTACTCCAAAGCCCAGTTAAGGTAGGCTTTCTTTGTTCGACTTCTGAGTCTTCCGAGCAGCAAGATGTTGAGACCGGTAGTAGTAAATGCGAAGTACCCTAAGGGTAAGGGTTCCTTAAGGGGCTCCTTAAAGGGTTCTAATAGGGATCTATAAGGGTTTAGGGTCTACTTGAGGGTTCATGTAAGTGCCTCAACTGGGGTTATAGCTTATAACCAACTACAAGCATAAGTATAGTTGCTTTCTTCATAACCCTAGTTACTAAGTCCCAAGAACCTTTAAGTAAGGGTCCCAGGGACTGGATGATCAGATGCTTGGACTTGGTTTGGGAAAGTATAGAATAGCTAAGTACTTGGATCTTTGGGGATAGAGGCTTCGCGAAACCTAACCCCCTAAAGCAGCAAGCATCAGCCCTAAACCTTGACACCTAAGCCTAGGCAAAACGGATCAGGGAATTCGACCTAAACATACCTAAACCCCGCCCCTGCATCCAAGAGGGTCCATATACACTACTATTATGGAATTAGGTGCCAAAAACCATATTGAGGATGGTCTTTTGGGACCTACTTCCATAATGGTAGTGTGTGTGGACCCTCTGGGTATTGGTTACATTCTACAGCAGGGTTTGCATGTGAGATCATGTGAGGCATCGCGCGAGATTGTCGACAACGGCGTGCAAGAATGAGTTAAGGCAAGTTAAGGCACCAAAAACAGCCTGCTGAGTTCTAGACCATACAACTAAGTAACCAGGGAGAAAAAAGTATAAACTTTTATTTCAGAAGGGTTCCTTTAAGAAAAAAAAGTATTAAAGTATGGTACTCCAAAGCCCAGTACCCTATAGACCCTGAGCCCAATGCCCCAGACTAATAATCCGACGCCGCAACCGTGAAACCGCACTTTCTGTGACCCAAGCAGCTCCGCTCCTGAACTCGACGGCCCCGAACCCAAAGCCTCCAAAACCCCTTAATTAAGGAATATACCTTAAATGATAATAGGATCCCTAATAAGATTCAAGGTATATTCCTTAATTAAGGGGTTTTGGAGGCTCTGGGAACCCAACACCGCACAACCCGATACGTTCCGAACCTGGGGTTCTATGTCCACGGTTTATGGTTTAGGGTGTAGCGTTTGCTCATGTTCCAAAACGGAACATCCTAAACTACCCTGATAGGTTCAAGTACTCCCTATTTAGGTATATGTGTATATACTACATGGGTATATGGACCGCTCGGGAAACATCCAAAGGTTCCTAAACTTCAAGCGCGCAACCCAAAAACCGAAAGGCCCTTGTGTTACCCGAGGTCCGCCTCCTTTCTGATTCTCTTCTTGAGCTGCCACTTCCACTGCACTCGCTGGCCATATCACACATCATCGGTGCAGGCGTCCTGTCCGGCGCCGCAGTGTATTACAGGGTCGCAAAGGATTCGAATGCTTCATTATAGCTGCATATATGGGACGGTGATGCAACAAACAACAGCAGTCGAGGGATAGGTATTGGCTTAAAAATTTTTTAACTCCAAACCCTTAAACCATAAACCCTAAGATTAGGGTTTAGTTCAGTGACTAGCTTTTCATGCTGACGTGCTCTTCGGTTCAAAGCTGCGACACAGCCCAGCGGTATACCCAAAACTCCAAACCCCCAACCCTAACACCCAAACGCAGAAAAACACCCTGAACCCTGAACCCAAAACCCTAAACCCAAAACCTTAAAGATCAAACCCTCAACCCTGAACCTAAAACCTTAGACCCAAAACCCAAACCCCAAAGCCTAAGGGCCTAAACATTAAACCCAAAAACCTCCAAAATCTGGACCCCCAGTGTTGAATAGAAGCCCTCTCCCACGACACAGGACGTAAATATCGGTCTCTCGCCAAATCGAAGAAGCCCTGGGGGCCCACGTACTCCTTTAAAAGTCTCGATGCATCAGGGGCCGCATGCGCATATCCACATCCTGGGAGGCTGGTGGAGTCACCAGCAGCGGCGTAGCAATGGCCGCCGAAAGGGTCGGGTCACTCTGCAGCATCTCATCCGGAGCTGGTATAGGGAGGGAGTCCTGCTGCACCCGCCTGTCGGCACCGACACCTTGAGCCCATCGTCGAAGACAGCCTCCGCGGCATATAGCAGCAGGTTGGCGAACCGTCTGCGTAGGCCATCCTGTTCCACCGGGTCGGTCAAGTCCTCCGGTGCCCTAAACCCTAAACCCTAAACCCCAAACTCCGCCTCTCTCGCGACTGCCCTCAGCCTCTGCCCTGGCACCAGGCCCCGGTGTGAGGCGGATGCCCGGTGTCGAAAAATGTCTCTGTCATAGGCTTGATGGACAAAATCCTGCATTACCTTAAGGACCCTAAACTATGGGAATTATGGTATATTCCTTATTATGGGTAATGCAGGATTTTGTCCATCAACCGTAGGGTATGAGTATGAGGCCATAAGGGCCCATGTTTATAGGGCTTGGGATCCAGGGGATCCTATAAGGGTTGCCATAATGCGGCTGATGGACAAAATCCTGCATTACCCATAATAAGGAATATACCATAATTCCCATAGTTTAGGGTCCTTAAGGTCATGCAGGATTTTGTCCATCAACCGTAGGCATTGAGTATGAGGCCATAAGGGCCCATGTCTCGAATATACTTTAGGCTTAACGAGAAGCCTTGATTGGTACTTTAGGGGTGTAAAGTTCGACACTCTTTGCAATCCCAATGAAATTGGCCTGCTCAGAACACAAAGGGCATCACTGGTGGTATCGGCATGTGCATCAACAGGAGGTTGGAACCCTAAACCCTGAAACCCTAAACCCTAAGCTTTTGAATAGACGGTGAACTGACGCTCAACGTACGGATCCAAGACTACCTATAGTCTCCATTTTGGTTCCTTGGTTTTAACCATTTTTATAGTTAGGACCCTGTAAGGTAAGCCCAAAAAACGAACTACAATGGAGACTATGCGTAGACCAAACACATCATAGTAGATTGCGAGCACGACCTTTCCGAATTCGCTTGGCTAGCCTGGACCTGGCAGGTTCAGTATGCGTTCCGTAACCTACCTCGCGTCCACAATCCCAGCACCAGTCACCTCTTGCATGGCATTTGCGGTCAAATGCCACCGCGGCATGGAATATGCCTTCATTGCCATTGACGCTGCCTCCGTCAGTGTTCCTGTCATCATAGTAGCCGCTGGCATCAATTCAAGGAGGGATCCCCAATGTCGCGACGCCAACTCGAGAAACTGCAATGTTTCCGCTCGACAGCACCGTCCAGAATTCGCTGCTCTGGTACAAGCCGATTTGTTATTCGAGTACCCTAAACCCTAAACCCTATAGATCCCTTAAAGGAACCCTATGGTATTGCTGAATGATTGGCCCCGGAACCTCCCATTTTCTGCCTGTTGGGTCCTGAGCAGCTTCTCCGGCTGGCACTTCATCGCAACTGAATATCACCATCAAATTGTTCTCAATGTTTGCGTTGAGGTCTAGGGTTAGGGGGTTAGGGTTAAGGGAATTGTTCTCAATGTTTGTGTTGATTATGAAGGGATGAATCACCATTGCGGCAGTGCGCAGGAGTTGACACCTTATAGTCTGGTTAGCCAGAGGATACAGGCTTACTTGGAGGTTCACAGATAGTTATAACTGTCTGGTGCTTAGTAGGGAATGGGGGAATAGATCTCTATAGTAATCCCTGTATAATCTCCAATCATATTCCCCATAATTCATTCCCCCATTCCCTACTAAGAACAAGACTGATAAGTGGGGTTATAATTCCACTAATATGGGTTATGACTACAGTTATACTACTTAACTTATAACCCTACATATAACAGAATCCATATTCATGTACTGCTGGCTGGATACAATGCACACGATGGATCACCAGCGTCATTCCCTCAAGCATTTGCGGCGAATTCATAGGCATTAAGTCGTCGCCATCCGGCGAAAAATGCCGTGATTGGAAAGCTTGAGGAGAACAGGCTCTGAATCCTGCTGAACTTAATCATCCGCCTCATCCGCACTCAAGCACCAGACCCTGCATACGGGCCCTAAGCCCTAGAAAAGCCTAAGAGCCTAAACCACTTTAAAGCACAGCCGAACGCCTAACTGCACGAAGAGCCATTTTGTAAGGCTTTAAGTGACAAGGGTAGATTCTTAGGGCCCCAAAAGAGCACATGAGCAACAATAAGGATTAGGCTATCCCGTATAAACCCCCTATCATGAAGCCCAATAAGGTAGGGATATCGCTATAGACTGCTTATGCTTATGTCCTTTCTGGGGTCCCTAAATTCTAGCCCTCGGAACGAGAAAACTCGAAACCCTCCATTCACGCAGCCAGCCTTGAATTCGCACTTTGACTCTCGCTGCTCTCACTGGTGAAGTCGGAAATCATGCTTAGAGGCATCCTCCGGGGTTTGGGGTTTAGGGCAAAGTAGGGTTTAGGGTTTAGGGTATAGGGCATATATATATATATATATATATATATTTTTTATTTTATAGATAGGGTTTAGGGCTTATAAGGTCTAGGATTGTGGGGTTTCAAGTGGTCTCTGTAGGGCTTATGGTTGCTATCTGGTCGTATTGGAGTTACTACAGGCGTTGATTTACCGTTTCCAGCTCCGGGTTCCTTTAAAGGTACTACCCAGAGCCTCCAAAACCCCTTAATTAAGGAATATACCTTAAATGATATTAGGGAAAGGTATATTCCTTAATTAAGGGGTTTTGGAGGTTCCGGGTATAGGGTTTAGGGTTTCTTGAAGGGTTCCACAAGAGTTTATTCTAGGGGGCTTCGGGTGCTGGGCCTGAGCAATTGGAATAGGATTTTGGGCGATAGTGTGGTTTAGTTAGGTAGGGACCAGCAGGGACTAGAAGGGGAGATTACTACCATTTGAGTGGTTGTCAACATTATGGTCCCTTTTGGGGTCCCCAATATTTTACGGCACCTATTATTTAGGGTGCCCAAAAAGGGACCCCTATTTTGACAATTACCCATTTGTTTCAGAACCCCCTGCGATAGCTTAGGGTTTACGGTATGGGAGTTTCCGAAAATAGGGGACCCTAATTTAGTACCCTGCAGAGTAGGATCCTTATTATAAGGACCCCCACAATAAGGTACCCCCATTTTCGGAAACTCTAAACCCCTAAACCCTTTATAGAACCCTTATGGATCCCTTCAAAGAACCCTTCTAGATCCCTTTAAAGGAACCCTAAGGTACCTACCCCCATTTTCGGAAACTCCCGTATGGAACTACAGTAGAAGCCCAAAAGTTGGAAACCCAAAAGTTCTGAATCCTTAAGAGTAATGTATAGGGAATCCCAGCACTATTTGGCCTTAATCCGGTTTCCAACTTTATGGGGTTTACTGTAAGGGCTTGACGAGGGTCGGACCACGACAGTAGAAGCCCAAAAGTTGGAAAATCAACAGTTCTGAATCCTTAAGAGTAATGTATAGGGAATCCCAGCACTATTTGGCCTTAATCCGGTTTCCAACTTTATGGGGTTTACTGTACTCCATGATGATCAGCAACTTCCCAGTGCCTCCAACACCCCTGAATTAAGGAATATACCTTAAAATACAAAGGGATCCCTAATATAATTTTAAGCTATATTCCTTAATTAAGGGGTTTTGGAGGTTCTGGGTCAACCCTACAAACAAAAACAACAAAATCAAACCACCTGAACCCTAGACCCTAGACCCTAAACCCTAAACCCTAGACCCTAAACCCTAGACCCTAAACCCTAGACCGAAGCCCCCCAAGAGCGGCGATAGGAATCTCCGGGGCCTGAGACTCGCGACTTTCAGGGATCGCTTGATCCGAGTCTCCGGTTTGATGCTTTGTCTGAAAGGGTTCTATAAGGGATCTATAGGGATTTAGGGTTTAGGGTCTACTACCCCAAGGGTCCAAGTACCTAATAATCATATACTCTCCAAAATCCTAACCTACATAACTGCCATTCTAAAAACCGCGGGCAGAGTTATTGGGTCCTTTGGACCAGTGGGATTAGGGATTCGGAGGTGTGGGTGTTAAGGTCGGGTTGACCGCTTTATGAGGCTCTCGGTACCCGGTGGGTGGCAACCGTAAACCCTAAACCCTAAACCCCTGAACCCGAAGCTTCCACCGGTCCTTCTGGATCCCTGGTCGAAGTGCATTGCAGCCATGGCAACTCTGCAGTTCAGCTTCCCAGACCCCCGGGAGGATCCAAAAAGTAGATCCCTTAATGGGGGTTCCTATAAAGTACCCTTAGTAGTATAGGGCCCCAAATTAGGGGATCTACTTTCTAGATCCTTCCGGGGGTCNGACCCCCGGGAGGATCCAAAAAGTAGATCCCTTAATGGGGGTTCCTATAAAGTACCCTTAGTAGTATAGGGCCCCAAATTAGGGGATCTACTTTCTAGATCCTTCCGGGGGTCTGGGTTAGCCTAGAACCTACCTTTGAGGCCGTGGGGCTTTGGGCTTAGGGTTTAGGGAGCCACGGTTTAGGGTTTAGGGCTTATCATCAGGCCTTGTGGCTTCTTACCTTTGGTTAGGAGGGAATGGAAGAATGGTAGTAATAGTAGTTATAATTGTACCCCATTCCTCCATTCCCTACTAACCAAAGGTAAGAGAAGCCTAGTTACAGTACGTCTATTGTCCAACGGGTACAAATTTTGCCATCAGAACTACCCATAGGCCCTAAAGTAGTTCCTTTTGGGGATTACCCTATAGAATTCTAAATATGAACCCCAAAAAGGAACTACTCTGGGGCCTATGGGTAGGTGCTTGACCCTAATAACCGGCTACGAAATACCAACATCTACAGCCCGCTGAAGCCTGAACTCCTTCCTTCGTAGGGAACCACAGCTGTAATCTTTCCAAGGACAAGGTCATGCTACATACTCTATAAGGGCTTCTTATAATATCAGAAGGTGTTATGGGGCTTTCATAGAGTGCTGCCGTGAATCGTAGAGGCGGGGGTTCAGGCTTCCGCCGAGCTTGGTTTAGGGTTTAGGGTTTAGGGTCATACTCAAATTACCATCTAAGGTTTGCTCAGGTGCTGGATGGAAGTAGGAAAAGGGTGTTGAAGTACCCAGAGACTCCAAATAAGGAATATACCTTAAATTATAATAGGATCCCTAATATGATTTATGGTGTATTCCTTAATTAAGGGGTTTTGGAGTCTCTGGGTATGTTTTAAAGCTATTGGAGCAAGGAGCTCAACTTTGCCTAGGAAGAGGAGAGTGAAACTCAGATGAGCTGCAGAGGCCACAAGCGGATCATGCAGGACAAGATTTCGGGTTTCACAAATCAGGGCTTCGTAAATGAAGTGGTCCTTCAACGAAAGAGTCATTGAATCCCTAAACCCTAAACCCTACACCCTAAACCCTAAAATGGTGAGAAATCCTAAAGCGTTACCATCTTCAGGCCCCAAGCATTAAAGCCCTAACATCCCCAAACACGAAGCCTCTTGTATCCTCTTGCCAAAAACCCCTCCGGGCACGATATAGAACCCTATGACAACTTCTTGAAAACTACATGTCGGATTTAACAAACCCCCCGAAACCCTTGTCAAATCCTTGAAAATCTCCAATAAGCCCTGTAAAGACCTGTTTCAAGCCCTACACCAATTTAAACAACCTATTATATAACCCATCTAACACCCGAAGACCCGTACAAAACCCCTTCAAGCACCAGTTTCACAAACCTATAAAACCGCTGCAGCACCCTTTAACAGCCAAAACAAGCCTGTAAAACCCTACACCTACAGTCTCCATTGTAGCTCCTTTTTTTGGTTTAACCAAATATATAATTAGGATCCTAAAAGGTGACCCCAAAAAGGAACTACAATGGAGACTATAGGCAGAGGAGAAGAAGTCATCCTCGCGCGATCGGGCGCCTTGCTCGGCTCCAAGTCGCCCCCAGGCTCGGGGCGAGCTGACCTCCGGTCCTCTCGGTTCCCTAACCCCTAAACCACGGTTTAGGGTTTAGGGTTTACCCTAAACCCTAAACCCTAACCCCTACCTAGACCCCGAAAAGTAGGTAAATTAATGGCCCAACCCCTCTAAAAGGCTACTATTCTACATACTTTTGGGGTCCAGGTAAACCCTAATGATATCTGTTTAGAGGGCCTCGGGGTGCTTCGGATGTGTATGTGTGTAGGTTTTGATAGGGCTTTTAGACGTTTATAAGGGTTTCAAGTGTGCTAGGGCTCAAGTGTATTAGACCTTTTTGGTTACTTTAAAGCTTTAAGGCTTGTGGGGCTTCGGGTTTCCGGGCGTTGAAGGTTTCAGGGTTTGTTGGATCTGGGCTGTGTAGTGGTAAAGTATAGGGGCCTGACTCACTGGAACAGAGTTTTGAGTATATCATACTCTATGCTTGGGGAAATATTGGCAATCTCAGGGCCAGATTAGACTGTAACCACTCGCCATGCGGCGACACGTTGCCAGGATTAGATGCTGCCACGATCATGATTGCACAACTATAGTCATCTATTTATATATATATATATATATATACATACACATATATATATATATATGGTGCCCCCCCCCCAGTGACCTACCCATTTTCCTACTGTCTGCCCAGGTCCGCTCCTCAGCGTGGACATGCCGCCTGGAGTTGGGTGGGGTTCAGGGTCAGGGTTTAGAGTTTAGAGCGGTTGAAAATTAATTACCATATCGTTCGCACTTGGCCGTAGCACTCGTACGTATAGCTCCAAAGTCGTAGTACTCGGATGTGTTCGCGTGTGCATTCTGACCTCTTCGGTGTTTGAAGGCCCTGGAGCTCCCACGCATCGAGAGGGTCTCAAAAAAACCAAAGGTTCGGTATCAAGAAATAGCGAGACCTTGAGAGGGTCTCAAAAAAACCAAAAAACCAATCCTTTACACTCTTCAGAAAGCCGGAGCTTCCAAAGATTGGTTTTTTTGAGACCCTTTCAGTGCTTGAGAGCCCTGAAGCTCCCAAGTCTCGAGAGGGTCTCAAAAA
>BGNK01006568.1:6758-20790 GCA_003297005.1 Symbiodinium sp. clade A Y106 | reverse complement strand
ATAAAAAAAATGTCGTTCGACGAACGCACCTCCTTCCCCCTGCCGGGAGAGTGCCTCTGCGCCGCCGTTTCTCTGGCCGGCATCTTCGTCGCCCTGTGGCTCCTCTCCGCCCCCGGCGCCCCGCCGCCCAGCCACCCCATGCAGCTGCGGGGCCCGTGGCACGAGGGGAACATCACGTAAAATGTGCTGCTGCCTCGAGTGCTACAAAGCGCTTTGGGTAAATGGGAAAAGTGAAGCTCTTCCCGACCGACGAGTACACCTCAAAACAGCCACGCGACCCGATCGTCCCCCGCGTGCCGTGCACTGGCATCTTCCTCGGGCCGAGCAAATCGGGGAAGACGGTGGCACTCATCAGCGCCATCCTGGACCAGTACCTGACGGCCGGCGGTGATTCGGTCTTCGAGCGGATCTACATTTTCAGCCCGAGCATCGAGATCGACGACTCCTGGAAGCCCGTGAAGGACTTCATCGAGCGCCGCATGGGCGTGAACACGGAGCGGGAGCAGGTGTACTTCGACAAGTGGGACGAAGCAGCCCTGCGCGGCATCATCGAGCAGCAGAAGAAAATCACACGCAAGACGAAGGAGCTTGGCTTCAAAAAACTCTATGAAATCCTCGTCGTGATCGACGATTTCGCGGATCAGCCGGAACTCCACCGGCGCACCGGCGACGGGGCGCTGGACACGCTCTTCATCCGCGGGCGCCACATGCAAATCTCTACCTGGGTGTCCAGTCAAAAACTGCGGCTCATCAGCGCCGCCGTGCGCGTGAACATGCAGTTCATGTGCGTCTGGCGCCTCCGCAATCAGCTCGAACTGGAGGCCCTCCTCGAGGAACTCACGGCGCTGCTGCCCAAGCAGGAGCTGCAGGCCATCTAGCGACGCGGGAGCCCTACAGCTTCCTCTTCATCCACTACCTGAGAGATGTTCTACAAACGCTGGGAAGAATGCTTTGTGATCGAAAATGGGGAACCTGCTGAGCCAAGCGGTGGGCAAGCTTCTGGGAGGCGGCCCGCTCTTGGACAGTGAGTGCCACTGTTGCAGCAGCACCCAGCACGTCGTGGACCCNGCTTTGTGATCGAAAATGGGGAACCTGCTGAGCCAAGCGGTGGGCAAGCTTCTGGGAGGCGGCCCGCTCTTGGACAGTGAGTGCCACTGTTGCAGCAGCACCCAGCACGTCGTGGACCCCGTTTCCCCTACCCCGAGCGGGTCCGGCAGATCAGCGACTCCACGGCCTCCGACAAGTCGACGGGGCGGAGTTTCTTCCGGAGAAGGAAAAGGACAATGACCACCCTGTACGTCGACTCCCGGAAGCGCGTCGACGGGGACGATGCGAGCTTCTCCTTTGACATCGGCGAAACGATCCACCTGCAGACGGGCGCGAAGCTCTCCGTCTTCAAGCTGCGGGTCGCCGACGCCTTCCTGTCCACGGATCGAGNCGACGGGGACGATGCGAGCTTCTCCTTTGACATCGGCGAAACGATCCACCTGCAGACGGGCGCGAAGCTCTCCGTCTTCAAGCTGCGGGTCGCCGACGCCTTCCTGTCCACGGATCGAGGGCAGTACCTCGACTGGAGGGACGCCGCACTGGGCACCCTGAACACCGCCACTCTCCCGGTGGGCGCCTACACGGGCGCGCGCCTGGCGGCCTGGATCTCCAGCAACGAATCCACCAACGAAGTCCAGGTCGCCTGGGATGGCAACAGGACCGTGCTCAACGATCAGGAGCTCCGAGAGCTCTTCCCCAACCCCGCCGACTACCCGCCGGGCGCCACGCCCGACAGGGCACGGAGCATCAACCAATTTCTGGGACCCTCCTTTTTGGAGGGGGCCAGCAGCAGATCTTCAGCTTCGTGACGATGGCCCCCTACAACGAGCTCTACCTGCGCTGCAGCACGCTCGCCACGGCGGCAGACATCAAGGGCCCGCTCGGTCAAGACATCCTGGCTAAGCTGATTATCGACAAGGGCGTTGGTCACGTCATGCAGGGCAGGACCGACGAGGGCCACTACGTGCGCCTGCACGGTCCCATCACCCTGCGCCTGCCTGCTCCGGAAGCTCCGGCTGTGCCTGCGCCGGAACCGCAGCCCCAGCCGGAGCCCCAGCCTCCCAAGCCCAAGGCCGCGCCCAAGCGAAGAGGCCGCCCTCCCGGCAGCAAGAACAAGCCGAAGCCCCCGAAAACCGTGCCGGTCGAGGAGGTCGCAGCATCGCCTGCCCAGCCCTCGGACCCTCCAACAACTGCAGCTGCGAAGGCGCCTGCCACCGCTTCCGCCCCTGCCGCCGCTCCCGAGCCCACAGCTTCGGTGGAGCCTGCCTCCGGGCCCTCAGGAGTGAGGATGACGCCCGCCCAGGAGAGGGCACTCCGACACATGCAGCGGCAGGACCGCTACATGGAGCTCCTGACGAGAAACACGCACGAGCTCTGACGCGTTCAGCGGCCGGCAAAAAAAACTGTCGAGAAAAAATGGAGGATGATCTGGACGAAGGGCCCTTGGCCGACGAACTGCTGGAGTTTCAAGAGGCGCAGCGCACCATAGACGCTTTGGCGAAGTTCGGGGGCGACCCGCTGGAGTTTCTGGAGGCGCGGCGCGCCAGGAACGCTTGTGAGCAGAGGTTCTGGGACCAGGTTTTCTTAAATCCCGGCTGCGAGCGCTACAGAAGGATCGCGGGGGAGCTGAAATGCCTGGGAGACGCCGAGGGCGCCGCGATCTTTGCTTGTCGGCACCCCTTAACGATCCAAGGTGGCTGGTGGACGAGGTCGAGCAGCTCCGGCGCACCATGCCCCTTTGCAAGGCCGTGCGGACGGCGACCGGCAAGTACCTGCCTGTAAAAGGACGATGCCCCTCGAGCGGCGCAACGAGCCGCAGATGCTCAGGCAGTTCCACAAGATGTACTCCTGCCCCGGGCGCCCCTGGGCCACCACCATCCTGCGGGACACGACCCTCTACCTCACCTGCAACGCCTACACGAAGGCGGAAGCAGATAGCCGCTTCCAGGCGGTGGGCGACACGGCGGCCCTGGACGCCCGCTACTTCCCCATCAACAGCTTCACGGAGGGCGGCCCGATCTTCAACCTCATCCAGGACCAGTTTACCCCGAGGCGCATCCGCAGCCTCGTGCCCCGTGCGCCTGCTGCCGATCCTGGGCAACAGCTCCGCCCTGGAGATGGAAGTGGATTGCTGGTCTAAGAGCGAGTCCGACTCCAGGTACGTGCTCACGGCTACCTTCAACTCGCTGGGCACGCAGGTCACGGCCCTGGACGGGCGAGTGGCCGCCCTAGAGGCGAGCCCGCTGCCGGCTGACATCTCCTGCACGAGCCTCACGGCAAGCGGCTTCGTGGAGACGCCCGAGCTCCGGAACACACCCATCGTGCTGAGGGCCATCGACAACATTGCTGCGGCCGGCATCACGCTGGACCAGGATGTCACTGTCAATGCGGCCCGCACATTGGGCAACGTGACCACGAACGGCAGCATCCTGGCCAACCAGCAGATCGACAGCGACCTGCGCCTTCGTGCGCCGCTGCTAGAATCTAGAATCGGACCCCGCCGGCTTCTTCTTGATTTTGAGGGGCGGCACGCAGGGCGTCCTGGTGGACGACACCTTCCGGGTCAACGGCGCCATCGCGCCCGAGGCCGCCGAGGCCAGCCTGCCCTTTCTGAGTTTGTCTGGGGGCACTAGCGGCGCGCAGGTCCTCAGCCCGCTATTGGAACAGATCGCCGTGGGGCAGCCGGCCCACGGGCGAGAGCGCGGTGCTCCTGGATGCCAACAACCAGGCGGGGCTGGCGGAGCTCAAGGTCCCTCTCCATAGGCCAACACCGGCGGAGGCAGCGACGGGGAGGTGATCTGCTTCTACGGCTTTCAAAATCTATCGGACGAGAGCCTCAAGACGAACCTGCGCCCCGTGTCGGCGGAGGAGGCACAGCAATGCTTCGACGGCGTCGAAGCAACGTTCTATGACCGGCTGGACGGCCCGGCGAACCAGGTGGGCTTCGTGGCCCAGCAGGTGGAGGCATCGGGGCCCCTTGGGCAAGAGCCTCTGCAAGCTGAAGCGCTTCGACGACCGGGAGCTCATGACCCTCGACTACCAGCGCATGACGGCGGTGCTGTGGCAGGTCTGCAAGGGCCTGCAGAAGAGGCTCGACAAGCTGGAGAAGAAGAAGGGTCGCAAGAGCGACTCGGATTAGAAAATGGAAGAGGCGATCGGGCTGCTGCAGCAGCTGGCCCGGGACTTCAACGTGCGGGACTCCCGCAAGCTCTACCAGATCGCCCGGCGGGAGTTCCCGGGGCGGCGGGACCTGGCGAGCGCGCGGGCCGGGGCGGCCCTGCGGAGCGATGTGGCCCGGCAGATCCTCGCACCAAAGCCCAGGAGCCTGGGGAAGAGCGCGGCGGAGGGGCCCAACGACCGGTTGCAAGCTGACCTGGTGGACTTCTCCCAAAACACAAGGGGGGCCAACAAATACGGGCTGGTAGTGACGGATGTCTTCACCCGGGAGGTGGCGACGAAGGCTTTGCCCGACAAGCGAGCAGAGACGGTAACAAGGGCGGCGGCGGAGATCATCCCAAAGTTGGTCGAGGAGGAGGACAAGGAAGTGCCGGGGGGCGTGGTGCACCGGCAGAAGGACCCCACGAATCGGAATGCGACGGCAGTGGTGGACCGGGCGACTCAAACATTGAAGAAGGACCTGGCGGGCAAGGTGGCCCGGGACGGCGGTGGTTGGGGCGACCATGTGGACGAAGCAGCGGAGGCCTACAATGCCCGTCCGCACCAGGCGGTTACGGTAGGCCCGGAGGATGTGGAGACGATGCCGGCTGCGACTTTTCGTGTCTATCAAGACAACGCCCGAAAGTTCAAGCACAACGATGAGTTGACGAGGAGCCGTCAGCGGCGGCTCGAGGAGGCGGGGGCGTTCCGGGCCCCCACCAATGCGGCGAGGAGCTTCCAGGCCCAGTATGGAGCGGTGCGGGAGGTTTCGAGTTACGACTCGATGATGGTGGGCTCGGAGACTCTGCTGAAGCATGCGCTCCCGGTGCCCCGCAGATCCGCGGAGCCTAAAGCGCGGCTGACTCGGCGGCCAGTACCTTTAGCGGTGCGGCAGCTGCGGGATTTCAATCCCGGGCCGGTGGCCCCGTCGTGATCCGGAGGTTGTGCTTCTATGCCGGGCATGCCGGATATACCGGATATGCCGGGGGTGCCGGAGAGGTTCAGTGGAGCTTCTATGCCGGATTTGCCGGATATGCCGGGGGTGCCGGAGAGGTTCAGTGGAGCTTCTATGCCGGGCATGCCGGGCATGCCGGATATGCCGGATATGCCGGGCATGCCGGATATCCCGGATTTGCCGGGGAAGGGGGGGTATGGACGCACGGGCATGCCCGGCATGCCCGGCATATCCGGCATACCCGGCATATCTGGCATATTCGGCCTGGATGCCGAGGAGCGCTGCCTGGCATCGAAGCATCCCCGGCATACCCGGCATGCCCGGCATATCCGGTATATCCGGCATAGCAGAGCGTCCGTGAGCATCCGAGCATCGGCGAGCATCCAGAGCATCACCGAGCATCAGAGCATCGGCGAGCATCCAGAGCATCCAGAGCATCGCGGAGCGAGCATCCGCGAGCATCGAGAGCATCCTTGAGCGAGCATCCAGAGCATCGCGGAGCATCGCGGAGCATCGGCGAGCATCGCAGAGCATCGCGGAGCATCGGCGAGCATCCAGAGCATCGCGGAGCATTGGCGAGCGAGCATCAAGAACATCAAAACTGGGTTAGGGCTAGGGTGCGGGAAGGCAACCAAAAAAANCATCGCAGAGCATCGCGGAGCATCGGCGAGCATCCAGAGCATCGCGGAGCATTGGCGAGCGAGCATCAAGAACATCAAAACTGGGTTAGGGCTAGGGTGCGGGAAGGCAACCAAAAAAACGGCTAGACCGGCCCTACCTAAACCGGGGACCAGCGCACAGGCATGACAGGAATGACAAAAATGACAAGCTCCGGGCTGGCCCGAAAACAAAAAATAAATAATTAATTATGTTTTCCACGAGGGCACTCGCAGGGCGGCCTAGTAGGGCTAGGGTTCTAAGGGTTCGGGCGCCTGGGTTCGGGAGTTAGGGACAACCGAGAAAACCCGAGACAAGACACGTGGGGGACTCGCAGGGCAGCCTGTGGGGGCTCGGGTTCGAGCTAGGGAGGCTCGGGTGAGGGGGGGTTCGGGCTCTTAGGGGGACAACTGGGGTGAGTCGACGCCGAGGCCTGGAAGAGCTCGAGAGACCTGCACAGGTTGGCTTCGAAAGAGCTCGTAGCTCGCGGAGCCGTCACCGCCCCTCTAGAGACGCGCCGGCGCACCGAGCCCAGGATACACAGCGCCGCATTTTGTTTCGGCGCGCACACACACACACACAGACACACTCACACTCATGCACTCACGGCACTCAGATTGCATCCACGGACCGACATGACACCTCAATGGCTTCGGCTGTTGGCTTTTTTTCCACCCCTCTATGCTGTGCAACGTCGGCCGGTCGGCCCCGTCCCCGCGTCCCCTGTGCATCGGGANTTGCATCCACGGACCGACATGACACCTCAATGGCTTCGGCTGTTGGCTTTTTTTCCACCCCTCTATGCTGTGCAACGTCGGCCGGTCGGCCCCGTCCCCGCGTCCCCTGTGCATCGGGACTGGCCAGACCGGGCCCTAGGTTTCCGGTCGCCCCGCTTGCCCCACTCACGCCGTTTTCCACGCATTTAGGGTTTCCAAGCAGAGATTGTTTACAAATTTGAAATATTGCTTGTTAGGCAGACTTAAAGGGCTGTTTTTAATACATGTATGTGTTGAAGCGGCCCTGACCCTAAGTCGCCTAGGCATCTAGATACGATGCTGTCTGACTCTAAGTAACCCAAACAGTTGTGCGAGGAGGGTGGGCCATCCGGGCTCATCCGCTGCTCACGGCGGCGGTCGACTGTGTCGGCTCCTTGCCACCGCAGGGCACTCACAGGGCAGCCTAGTAAGTTTCAGGGTTCTGGAGGATTCGGGCGCTGAGGGGCGGGACTTAGGGGTAACCGGGAACCTGCACGACACGAGAGCTTAATCTGAACGTGGTGTGGCCAGGAATAGTGACGTCTTTGCTGCAGTGACCTAGCTCGCTACTGCTGCCGATCTAAGCGCGCCACTTGCAGCAAAACTNAACGTGGTGTGGCCAGGAATAGTGACGTCTTTGCTGCAGTGACCTAGCTCGCTACTGCTGCCGATCTAAGCGCGCCACTTGCAGCAAAACTGACCACACCGAAGACTGGCATGATGCACGTCGCAAACCTTGGCATGTGAAACTGAGCGAGACGTGCCAAAAGATGTGCAGAGTTAGATGGCGCCTGCGCAGCACTAATGCTCCGATTTCCTCAACAAATCAAATCGCCCGGCCTTTCAGGTTGCCCGTCGCGGCAAAAAGCCGTAGCAATCTTGCCTAGCAGTGATGCCGTCACGTGGAAGTCAAATGGCCGATAACGGAGCCGAGGGTNGCCTTTCAGGTTGCCCGTCGCGGCAAAAAGCCGTAGCAATCTTGCCTAGCAGTGATGCCGTCACGTGGAAGTCAAATGGCCGATAACGGAGCCGAGGGTTGGGCTCGCTGGTGTCCTGGCGCAGTGAGGTCGATGAGAATTCGACGAGTTGCCACTCTCCAGCCTGCCAAAATCGGAAGCTAGGGAAAGCGCCAACAAAACAGCAGTCTGGGCTCCGCGCTTCTTGTATGTAGATGTCAATCTGATCAGCCTCGACATCTTTGAGGGTGACTGGCTTCCTCTGCTTGATGGCCTCGTGACTTGGGCAAATGTCGGGACAGGCAGCAACAGGAAATATGCCGAGGCCGGGTCTGTCGCCAAGTCGTCCACATTATTGAGTCTCGAGTCTAGGTGGTCCTGCTGACATGCGATCGCCAACTCCACTTGACATGGTGCAGCGAAGATGGCCTTTGGGGACACCTGAAACGCCCGCTCGAGCTCATCCTCGGCCTCTTGACGAGACCTTATCTGCGCGGAGGCGCTGCTCCAAAACGACCGGCAATCGGAATCCTCCTTGGGCCTCAGCTTGGCGGTGACCGTCCCATCCTGCGCGGCGAGTGGGTCAAAACTGCGGCAGACATGAACCGACAGCAAACTCGCAGAAAACACTTTCAGCAAGGAACAGCCGAAACTCCCAGCCCCGAAACACCTCCTGAAGCCCTGCCCGCGATCGGATGTGTACCTCCGCCGCATACTCTGCCCTGTCGACGCTCAGAAACACTCCAGCAATCCGGAGCCCATCCCCTCCCCCACGCCCCGCGCCCCCACCAAGCCCGGCCAAGAACTCCACGACAGGGCTAACACTGCATGCGCACACAACGCCGTCCTTCCCCGCACCCGGCGAGTGGTGCGGCAGACATGAATTGATAGCGAGGTTGCAGAAACACTCCCAGCAAGGAACAGCCGAAACACCCTCAGCCCCGAACCGCCTCCCGAAGCCCCTCCCCTGCCCACGATCGGCGCACGCCGACGACGGTGCGCCCGGCGAGCGTCCAAACAGCCGTGCCCCAACCCTGGATTCAGCTACTGTGAATGCTGCTGATGCAGTCAACGATTCCTTGCGCTCCAATCACCGGCTTTTGCGCTCAGACAGCACAGTCCTTGCGGATCAGCTCCCTCACCCAGAAAACGGATGAGGTTGAGGTCGTGCCTGCAGAGCTTCGCAGAACACCAAAAGTTTGTATCTCGTTATGGCCAATCAACTCCTACAACGGCTGAGCAACTCGAAGTGGTTGGAGTTCCTGCCTTGTTCGAAGAAACCAAGATGCAACTTGCCCGCTTGATAGTCGACAAAGAGGTTGGTCTTCCTGAGCACGTCGGTTCCCAGCAAGTTGATGTCCTCAAAGTGCCCCGACGACTTCTCCGGCTGTGCAAAAGAGCCCTCAATGTAGGTGTTTTTAGCATTGCCGATGCCAAGCTTTTCGTAGTCCGCTTCGCAAAGGAAGGTTCGTGGAGATCCCGTGTCCACCAAGAAAGGAACAAAGAACGTCTCTTTTGATGATTTGTACCCTGATGCCTTCTCCACCGTCAGCCGAAGTAGCACCAACAAGCGTAAACCCTGTGAAACGTCGGCTCTGACAGGAGGCTCCTCACCTGTGTCCTGTTTCATTGCCCAATCTCCAAAAGGGGACACCAAGTCAGAATGCTGGAGGTCAGTGAGGAGAACCTCGTCGACTGGAAAGCGCGGAACGTAGTGCACCACATCAAGAACAAGCGGAGCAGCTGGTGCAGTACGAACCTCCAGGATTGAAACTGCACCAAACTGAAGAAACCGATTACACGAAGCTTTGGGATGCCTGGCCTTCTCACCGGCACCTCTCCCCAGGCCGCTGCAGTATCTGTAGCTGCCTCGAAGGACCAGTTGTGGGGTCATCCGCCAGAACGTTCTGCTTTGGCACGCCGGCTGTCTGATCACCCAAGCCATAGCAAGGCTTCAAGTATAGAAAATGAATATGTGTGAAAGCCATGCTGCTGGGTTGCAATTTGCATCGAATGTGTCTGGATGAAGCTGCGGTCGATGTGTGTCAAGGTCACATGTGCAGTCTAAACAGAATGCATGCACGAATGCCCTCCTGAACATGCAAGCCTCAGTTTCAGGTGTGTTTGTGTGCGCACTCAGGGAATCTACCAAAACATCATACGCGGGCTTCTTGGAACTAACTAGCGAGTACCTCACACATTAACTCTGAAACTGGCACAAATTGCTCAACCAGAAATCTCTTCTGACGTGCCTTGCACACGCGGCTTCTGGAAGTTGTAGATGCGGCTCAAGAAGGGTATGTCGACCATTCTGTCACGTGACTTCTGGGCCAATTTCTTCACAATCTCAAAGTCAAACCCGCCGAGGAACTCCTTAACATGGTTCAGATGCGGGATCACCAGTTGCAACTCCTGTCGCACTTCCAACTCTTCTCCTTTGCCTTTGGGATTTGTCTTTGGTGCGACATCGCGCCATTCTCCATTCTGAATCCGCTTTTGCCAGCTCCCTTTGCTTTTGGGACGGTACAACAGCCCACCGGACCCTCCATCCGCAAGCTCTTCCTCTTGATAAGTGCCGCTTTCAAGCACCAAGAGCCTTGCCTCCAAAGACGAGCTGAATGAGGGTTTCTGGTTTAAGTGCTTTTTAATTCGTGTGTGTGTGTGTGTGTGTGTATATGTAGCCTTTCTTACCTGGTATGCAGCGGTTGATCCATTCTTGTCCAGCATGCTAGGGCTCGGGTGTTTTTGATCTTGATGTACGTGAACATTCAGAATAGCGCNTAGCCTTTCTTACCTGGTATGCAGCGGTTGATCCATTCTTGTCCAGCATGCTAGGGCTCGGGTGTTTTTGATCTTGATGTACGTGAACATTCAGAATAGCGCTGGAGGTTTTTCGCTTTATGCACTTTCCAACTTCCTGGCAAACATTAGCGAATGAAACTCCAGTCGACACTCCGCTTTTGTTTTGCACCTCTATTGTAAGCGTGGGGTGTTTGATAAAAAGGTCGGCACTGCTGGACTTAGGTCCGGGTCTGTCCACACCCCCGGCATGCCCGGCATATCCGTCATTTCCGGCATGCCTGGCATCCAAGCTCCCCAGCACGCCCCCGGCATGCCCGGCATATCAGGCATATCCGGCATGCCTGGCATCCAAGCTCCCAAGCACACCCCCCGGCATGCCCGGCATTGGCATCCAAGCTCCCAAGCACACCCCCGGCATGCCCGGCCTCTCCGGCATATTCGACGGGCCACTGCCGGACCCCCACGGGTCAGGTCGGCGATAGCCACAGGCTCGCCTTGACCCGCCGAAACCGTGCGCTCAACAGTCGGGTGTGAAACGGCCCGGCAAAGCCTTTTGGGCCTGACGCGGGCCTTCTCGGTGCTGGCTGTGCCACTTTTGGCGGGCGGGCCCGGAACATGCGCTAAAGCATAAGCGGGGCTGATGCTTAAAATCGGGGCCGCGGTGGGCCTGTGATCCGGCGATTCCGTGCGGCTGCATTCGACCCATCCTAAAACCACGTTCCGACGCTTGCCGGCACCGATTTGGCCAACTGGCCCGGAACAGGCGCTCAACATGAGCAGGGTTCATGTTGAAAATCGGGGCTCTCACTCGTGCGTGGTCGGCTCGCAAAACGGGCGGCGCTCGGGGGCCGTCGCCTCGCCGGGCGGCTTCAAAATCCAAAAAAATTGGGGTGCGGCATGGTGTTTTAGGGGCATGCGTGTTTGAAGTGATAAATGCCGGCAATGTCGAAATCGCGGCGCTCGAACACGCAAACCATGACGCAGGTGGGACCTGCGTCAAACCCGGCGCTGAAAAAAACTGTGTTTTGCTATGAAAAAAAGGCATGGAAGCGGCGTGCCGAAACGTCCAGGAGGAGCCCAGCGAAGCCAATCTCGTGCGGCTGCTGGATCTGTGGTCGGCGGACTGGAAGCACCGGCGGCGCACTCGGGCCGTGGGGCCCGGTGCCTACGAGCGCTACGCCACGCTGGGGCTTTTCGGGCACGCTTTCTCAAGAGCCGCTTTCCGAACGGCACCTGGACCTCCATTGCCGTGCTCTTCAATCCGCGCATGGGCCTGCACCGCGACATTCAGAACAAGCCTGGGCACTTGAATCATGCTCTGGCTCTGCGGGATTTCACCGGCAAACGGGTGTGGATCGAAGACGATGATGGGGATTCCACTGCCTGGCTGGCCGACAAGAAAGGGGAGCGAGAGCTGCGGGGTCGGTGGCTGGACATGCACGACAAGCCGGTAAGCTTCGACGCTCGCCGCTATCACATGGTGGAGCCACACGAGGGCAGCATGTGGGCACTCGCAGCTTATGTTCCGCAAGCCTATGCTTGCTCGACTGAGCAGCACCGAGAAAAGCTGAGAGAAGCGGGCTTTCCGCTGCCTGCTTGAACCCCCAGCCAAAATAACGCCGCGGCTTCCTTCTTATATATACGACTGGGGGGTCTCGAAGGAGTTTTTTTTTCGAATCGCGGGTCGGATCCCGGGCAGAAAGAGCTTGTCGCTCTCTCTGGGGAGGGTGTTCCAGCGCTCCACTCTGTGATAGCTACAGGCCTCAGTTCGAGACATAGGGTAGAATTCGGTACTTTCGAACAGTGTCGATTCGCGGGCCTACGGCCCGCNACCGCAATCCAGCAGCTCGCGAGCGACTTTCGAGCCGCAACCCAGCAGCTCACGAGCGACTTTCGAGCCGCAATCCAAGCAGCTCGCGAGCGACGCTCGAGCTGTCCCACGCCCTCCGCGCCAACAGAGCGCGCGTAAGCGCGCGTCGCTCCCTAGCCGGAGCACTCCCAGTTCAATCCTGCAGCACCACAGGATGCGCGACCGCAAATGTTGCCACGCAAATGTTGCCATGCAAGCGACTTGCGAGCTGCACGCCCTCCGCGCCAACAGCGCGCGTAAGCTGCGCAATTCCAAAAACGATGAGGAGAGGCAGCGCCGGACCACATGTCAGAGCGTGCACTCACTTGTTGGGAAGCAGCAACACTTTTTTTGGCGTCGGCGGGCCTCAGTGACAGCGGCTGCGCGCTCTCGATCCAGTGGTCAACAAGATCTCGCAGAGTCTTGCGTTTGTGCATTCTGTAAAAACTTTGCGCCGTCCCACTCACTGCTTCTCAGCAAAAAAGCAGGCCACACAGCAAGAGCACGCTGGCTACATGTTTGGCTTGCCCCCAATTGGATCAGAATATCCACACAAGCGGCAAGAACAACCCAAAGCCTCGAAAACCCCTTAATTAAGGAATATATCTCAAATTATAACAGGATTCCTGAAAATATTTAAGGTACATTCCTTGATTAAGGAGTGTTGGAGGCTCTGAGAACGGAGTTCAGACCAAGTCGACGGAATGGCGCAAGCGATTCGCTTCTCAACATTTTTCCAAGGCTTTTATTCTCTCCCTTTTGTTTCAGATTTCGGCCCGTTTTTGAGGGTTTGCTCCTCCACAAAATCTGGATGCGGACAAAAAATCAGTGCCAGCTGCATGCACAGAGGCTGATTCTTACACGTTGACCGGTTCATCTTGGCTCTTTTGGGCGGGCATTTTTTTTTCAGGCACTACTTGGTCCCGAAATAGCTGCAAATTGGTCTCTAAAAAGAGGCACTGGGAGGCCCAGTTTGAAAGGCACCGTTTTTTGACGGGTTTTTGGGTCCCAAAAATGGTCCTGAAGATTTTGCAGGCGAACCCAATTTTCTATGTCGTGTTTGCGACACTGGCAAGCCAGACGGTGCTTGCAGAGAAGCTGAAAGTATTCAAAAAAGCTCGCCGAGATGCCAGCAATCCGGTTTCAACAAACCACCAGAGAGTGGGAAGAATGCTATTTCCAATGGAAGATGCGCACTGCACCACAGAGACACAGAACAGAACGGTGCAGACACGGCGCGCAATCGTAACGTGCTTCAGGCGCGATATGATCGTTTTCGCTGGCATTTGCAAGGGAAAACTCAAAATCGTAACGTGCTTCGCGCGTCAAAAAAGTTTTATAGTCTTTTTTGTGGCGCCCTGGAACTGTGGAAACAGACGATTTCCGCACAAGATGCTGCTGGAGCAGGGAAAAAATGCCCTTTCATGGAAGATGCATACACTCACCACTAACGAATGCCCAGTTTCGCTGTCAAAAATGCCTGCGACTACAAGCGGGACCGCTGTGCAGATTGTTCGTGGGGTCGGCTAGTAAACCCGGAAGTGAAAGCATCAGACGTGTTTCTGTTTTGGTCTTCATCCAAAAATCAAACCAGAGACCTTTCTGGTGGGCTCCGAGGCTGACAAACTGGAAGTGAAAGCATCACACATGCTTTTGCGTGGTCTTCACCCAACCTAAACCCAGAGACCATTTGTTGAGCTCCAAGTGAAGGCATCAGACGTGTTTCTGTGTGGTCTTCACCCAAACATGAGGCCAAGAGGCCTTTCTGGTGGGCTCCGAGACTTACAAACCGGAAGTGAAAGCATCAGACGTGCTTTTTCTTCTCTCAAAATGATACCAAGAGACCGTTTATGCG
>BGNK01006567.1:6943-23463 GCA_003297005.1 Symbiodinium sp. clade A Y106 | reverse complement strand
TATATATATACATATACATATACATATACATATACATATACATATACATATACATATACATATACATATACATATATACATGTATACATATATGAGAGAGCAGCCTTTAGGGTCTATTTGACGCATAGTTGTAATTATTATAATTAAATATAATTGAAATATTTGAAATGGTGCCGATTTCAATTATTTCAATTCGGGGGGGCCCCAAATAATTGAAATAATTGAAATAGGCCCGATTTCAAGCATTTCAATTGTTTCAATTATTGATATGGTGGGGAATCTCCACCCCCAACATCAAAAGGAGGGGGATTTCAATTATTTCAATTCGGGGGGGCCCGAAATAATTGAAATCCCTGCTATCTTAACTTGGCTCCAGCCCAACCCCCCCATTTCAATAATTGAAATAATTGAAATGGGGCCGATTTCAATTATTTCAACTATTTCAATTCGGGGGGACCCAAAATAATTGCAATAGTTGAAATCCCTGCTATCTTAATTTGGCTCCAGCCCAAGCCCCCCCATTTCAATAATTGAAATAATTGAAATAATGGAAATGGGGCCGATTTCAATTATTTCAATTATTTCAATTCGGGGGGGCACCAAATAATTGAAATAATTGAAATAGGCCCGATTTCAATTATTTCAACCACTGATATGGTGGGGAATCTCCACCCCAACATCGAAAGGAGGGGGATTTCAATTTTTTCAATTCGGGGGGGCCCGAAATAATTGAAATCCCTGCTATCTTAACTTGGCTCCAGCCCAACCCCCCCCCCATTTCAATAATTGAAATAATTGAAATGGGGCCGATTTCAATTATTTCAATTCGGGGTGATTGAAATAATTGAAATAGGCCCGATTTCAAGTATTTCAATTATTGAAATGGTGGGGAATCTCCACCCCCAACATCAAAAGGATAGGGGTTTCAATTATTTGAATTTTTTCATTTCGGGGGGGCCCCAAATAATTGAAATGATTGAAATAGGCCCGATTTCAATTATTTCAATTATTGAAATGGTGGGGAATCTCCACCCCCAACATCAAAAGGATAGGGGTTTCAATTATTTCAATTGTTTCAATTCGGGGGGACCCAAAATAATTGAAATAATTGAAATAGGCCCTGTTTCAATTATTTTAATTATTGTTCCCCCCCACCCCGCCCCCAGGCTCGCGCTGATGCGCATCATGCTCGCTCGTAGGGCCCAACAGGGCTGCGGACAGAATCCGTCCGGAGCCCCAGCCCCAGCCCCAGCCCCACCAGCCCATGAGCGCCCCACTGCCCCCACACCCTCCCTTCTTGTTTTCCAGGATGTTGAGCACGACAACTAGCGCTAACAAAATGGGGTTTGTTTACTGCATGGTTCGCTAGTTGTCGTGCTCAACATCCTGGAAACAAGAAGCCAGCAAACCATGCAAAAAAAAACCATTTTGTTAGCGCTAGTTGTCGTGCTCAACATCCTGGAAAACAAGAAGCCAGCAAACCATGCAGCAAAAAACAGCCCCATTTTGTTAGCGCTAGTTGTCGTGCTCAACATCCTGGAAAACAAGAAGCCAACAAACCATGCAGGAAAACAAAAGCCCCATTTTGTTAGCGCTAGTTGTGGTGCTCAACATCCTGGAAACAAGAAGCCAGCAAACCATGCAGAAAAAAACAAACCGTTTTGTTAGTCCCAGTTGTCGTGCTCAACATCCTGGAAACAAGAAGCCAGCAAACACTGCAGAAAAAACAGCCCCATTTTGTTAGCGCTAGTTGTCGTGCTCAACATCCTGGAAAACAAGAAGCCAGCAAACACTGCAGAAAAAACAGCCCCATTTTGTTAGCGCTAGTTGTCGTGCTCAACATCCTGGAAAACAAGAAGCCAGCAAACACTGCAGAAAAAACAGCCCCATTTTGTTAGCGCTAGTTGTCGTGCTCAACATCCTGGGAAACAAGAAGCCAGCAAACAATGCAGAAAAAACAGCCCCATTTTGTTAGCGCTAGTTGTCGTGCTCAACATCCTGGAAACCAAGGCGTGTCCCCCTAACGGTTATTGCGTAAAATAGATCCCAAAATCAGATATCGCAGGGGGTGTCCCCTTAGAGGTTGTTATCGCAAGGGGTGTCCCCCGTGAAGGGTTTTGAAAAGCACAAGTCGCGAGGGGTGTCCCCAGCTTTGTAAACACTCAGATCGCAAAATCACAGATCGCAAGGGATGTCCTTAAGGTTTTGGAAAACCAGATCGCAAAATCATCTATCACAAGGGGTGTCCCGCTAAGGTTTTGTAACAACTCAGAACACAANTTAAGGTTTTGGAAAACCAGATCGCAAAATCATCTATCACAAGGGGTGTCCCGCTAAGGTTTTGTAACAACTCAGAACACAATGTCACAGATCGCAGGGGGTGTCCCCCTAAATATTTTGCCAGAAAGAATCTACAAGGGTTCTTTGTAACGGCTCCATATCAGAGCTGTATAAGGGTTTTCCTTAAGGTCGTTTTATATTGGATATACATATATACTTTCTACGAGGAATCTTTATAAGGGTTTTCAAAAAAAACTTCCATACAAGGGATTCTTCAAGGTTTTTCATAAGGTCGCTACTTTGGGAACCCACACGGTTTCGGAACGGAATCTATAAGAGAGTTCTATAAAGGGTTTCTATAAGGTCNAGGGATTCTTCAAGGTTTTTCATAAGGTCGCTACTTTGGGAACCCACACGGTTTCGGAACGGAATCTATAAGAGAGTTCTATAAAGGGTTTCTATAAGGTCTCTATAGGAGATTTATAAGGTTTCTTCGAGCAATCTATAGTTTTCTTCAAGGGCTCCATACAAGGGCTATATAAGGGATTTCTATAAGGTCTTTATATGTGGAATATGTACGGTTTCTACAAAGAATCTATAAAGGTTTAGGATTCTCCACACAGTCTCCACGCAGGGGATATACAAATTTTCGATAAGGAATTTTTAAATATGTATTCGGGTTGTCGAGAAAGGAGGGGGGAGGTGGGGAGGTGACAAGAGAGAAGGGGAGGGAAGTGGAGAGGGATGGGAAGGTAGGGAAGGGCAGGGGAGGGAAGAGGGTCGAAATGATTCTGGGGTCTGAGTCTTTACAAAACCTTAGAGGGACACCCTTTGCGATTTATGATTTTGGATTCTATTTTACGCAAAAACCTTTAGGGGGACACCCCTTGCGATCTGTGACTGTGGTTCTGAGGGTTTACAAAACCTTAGCGGCATACCCCTGGCGATCTATGATTTTGCAACATTCAACGTGTTTCATAAGGCCGATGTTTTGGGAACCCACACGGTTTCGGAACGGAAGCTATAGGAGAGTTCTATAAAGGATGTATAAGGGGTTTCTATAAGGTCTCTGTATAGGGGATTTATAAGGTTTCAAGGAATCTATAGTTTTCTATAAGGGGTATAAATAGGGATCTTTCAGGATTCTCCACACGGTTTCTACACAGGGGATATACAAATTTTCGATAAGGAATTTTTAAATATGTACTCGGGTTGTCGAGAAAGGAGGGGGGAGGTGGGGAGGTGACAAGAGAGAAGGGGAGGGAAGGGGAGAGGGATGGGAAGGTAGGAGGGGCAGGAGAGGCGAGGGTCGATATGTGATTCAGGGATTAGAGTCTTTACAAAACCTTTACGGGGATACCCTTTGCGATTTGTGAGTTTGAGAAACCCTATGAATTCCCTATAGAGACTTTATAGAGATCCCGTATAGATCCCTTATGTGGAGCCCTTGTGGAAAATCCTTGTGGATTCATTATACAAGCCTTGCAAAGTCCCATCGTAGAAACTTATGGAAGCTCCCTATATATCCCTTATATGGAGCCCTCATAGACAGCCTGTATATATTCTTATAGAAACTGTATAGATCCCCTATGTAGAGACGTATAGAAGCCCCTTATAGGTACACAAACGGAGTTGGGATGCCAATCAAAAAAACTTTTTCCCAATCAAAAAAAACATTTTTACAATCAAAAAAAAACTTTTCCCTTCTCATTAGAAGAGAAGGAAGGAAGGCAGGCAGGCAGAAAGGAAAGAAGGAAAGCGGAGAGAGAGGAAGGAAGGCAGGCAGGCAGGCAGGCAGGAAGGAAGGAAGGAAGCAAAAAAGGAAGGAAGGAAGGAAAAAAGGAAGGAAGGAAGGAAAGAACGAAGGAAGGAAGGAAGCAAGGAAAGGAAGGAAAGGAAGGAAAGGAAGGAAGGCCACCACCACCACCACCACGACCACCACCACCACCACCAGCACCAGCACCAGCACCACCACCACCAGCACCACCACCACCACCACCGCCACCGCGACTACTACTACTACTACTACTACTACTACTACTACTACCAGTACTACTACTACTACTACTACTACTAGTACTAGTACTAGTACTACCAGTACTACTAGTACTAGTACTAGTACTGTTGATGATATAAATCCTGCATTAACTTAAGGACCCTAAACTATGGGAATTATGGTATATTCCTTATTATGGGTAATGCAGGATTTATATTATCAACCGTACTGCTACCAGTACCNGATGATATAAATCCTGCATTAACTTAAGGACCCTAAACTATGGGAATTATGGTATATTCCTTATTATGGGTAATGCAGGATTTATATTATCAACCGTACTGCTACCAGTACCAGTACCAGTACCACTACCACTACCACTACTACTACGACTACTATTACTGCTACTACTACTACTATTACTGCTGCCATGACTAAAGCCAGTACAGCTAGTGCTGCTATTACTACTACGACGACGACTACTACTACTACGACTACTACTCTTACTACCGCCATTACTAGAGCCAGTACAGCCAGTGCTACTACTAGTACTCCTACTCCTGCTCCTCCTCCTACTACTACTACTACTACCACTACGACGACTACTACTACTACTACTACCTCCGACAACGACGACGACTACTACCACTGTTACTACTACTTTGACTAATTCTACTTTTATCACTATTAGCACAAATAGTACTACTACCTCTACTACTACTACTACTACTACTACTACTACTACTACTACTACGACTACTACTACGACTACTACTACTACCACCACTACTAGTATTATTACTACTACTACTATTACTACTATTACTACTACTACTACGACGACGACGACTACTACTACTACTACGACAACTACGACTACGACTACTACTGAAAGTTTTTTTTGATGGGGACGAAATTTCCAGATGCTCCTAGGCTTGCCTGTAAACTGGTAGAGAAAGTTTTTTTGATTGGGAAAAAGTTTGTTTTTGATTGGCAATTTTTTTGATTTTTGCGGAAAGTTTTTTTTTGATTGAAAAAAGGCTTTTTTTTGATGGGTTTCCCAACGGAGTTCTGTATAAAAAAACATTGAAAAGTCCCTTACATGGAGCCTTCAAAGACAACGTTTATATATTCCTTATGGAAATTTATAGATCCCCCCTTCTAGAAACCACGTAGAAGCCCCGGCTAGATCCCTCATATGGAGTCCTTGTAGAAACACTTACAGATTCATCATAGAAATCTGAAAACTGTCAGCTCCTATCAAAGGCACGGCCAACCATCACGGAAGGGCTTAGGCAACCTTTTTCAGACACACGACTGCAAGTGTTGTGAACGTTTATGCTCACCTTCAGTACGATGACTTTGCTGTGGGCCTTGCGGTGCTATGATTGTACAAGCTGCACGAACTTCAAAGCCATCAGCTCACATAAAGCATGCGGTTGGTACATGCATCCGAAAGCCACTTCATCACTCCTCCTTGCTTTCTCCCCGCGGGAGGTAAGCACATTACTTTACACTGGAGGCTGAAGTGACTAATTCCTTTCTTTGTACCTACTGATCCAGGCAGAGATATCCCGCCTCGTCGCGATGTCGGCCCATGTCAACATCACTCTGCCTTGCAGGTCCTTCTTTCTCCATAGGTACAAGACAAACTTCATCTGACGTACCGTAGGCTGATCGCTGCCCACACCAGGCTCGACATGACCCAGCTGTGGTGATAGCCTTTGGATGAGGTCTTGCTTTATGCCACTCACAGGCATTCCCAGGTACCTTAGAGCTTCACGTAGTCGCTCCACTGTCATCAGATCCAACATGTCGTGGATCACACGCATTCTCTCTTGGTCACTGGTACTCCCGAGGGGAGTCTCTTCAAACCTTACAGGAGTCGGACTGGGCGTCCTTGGAACATGTTCTGTCACATGACGTCGTCGTGTCAGCGTCCGGAAAGTAGGTTCTCTCCCCTCTGACTGGGCTACAAACCCAGTCGGAGAAGGAGATCGCCGTGTGCTCGCCTCCTCCGCGCGACCTCTGGTAACTTCCTCAACCTCTCGCTTAGCAGCCTCTGCAGCCACCCGTCTGATCTGGTTGAGCTTCACGTTCTTTCGAGCGCCCTTGTAAGCCCTCCACCCCAGTCGGAAAGCATACTTGACCAGCTCCCAGCAATAGCTGAAATACACAACAGCCCACTCACAGCCAGAAGCTCGTCCCAGCCTGAAACCTGGATACTACTTCCCTCCTCCTCGGAATCTGCACCATCAACAGGACTGACAAGAGAAATCAACATCATCATGATTGCAATGACCTTCATCTTTGCTGCTTCAAACATCTTTGTCAGTCGGCCTCCAATGAAGCCCCAGAGTTCCAACAGTTGCCACAACCTCTCTTTCGTAAGCAACTTCGTGGCCAGATCGGCCAACTGCTGCTCACCAGGGGTGTGGCACACTCGAAGCCGGCCATTCTTCACCGCCTCCCTGATGTACGACGCACGCACCTTCAGATGACGGGTCCTCTGACTGCCCGGCCCTCCAGAGCGCATGGATACAGCACTACTGTTGTCGATTGCCAGAATTCTGTCAAACGCATTCGGTTCGATCTCCTGAAGAATGGCTGACACGGATTCCAAAAGGTTGTATCCCTAAGCTGCTGCATACAACTCAGCTTCCATTGTCGACATCGTAATAAAGCTCTGACGTCCAGCCTTCCAAGTCACAGGAGCTTGGCCATAAGTAATGACCGTCGCACCATGGCTTCGTGCCCCAAAAGGAGCAAAGCTAGCATCTGTAAAGCAGGTCATCGTCTTTTGCTCGCCTTCAGCAGGTGCCCTTAAAACCAACGTTAAGTCAGAAGTTCCAGCCAAATATGTCAACAACCTCTTGCCAATGCGCGCAACTTGCAGTGGTTTTCGCGCGACATGGGATGCCATAGCATTCACAACATAGAGGATATCTGGACGAGTCTTGGTGGCCAGCCAAAGGGCTTCTCCCACCAGCCTTTGTCCCAGCTTCAAATCCTCCTCTGTGAAAGAAGGCTCTCCACCTTCCTCAGTCTCCAATGCCTCTAACCACTCACGCGGCGTTGGAAGTAGCGTGTGCGCGACGTTCTGCATGTCATGTGCACGCAACAAGTCTGCTATGTATGCTTGCTGGTTGATGCTAAATGCTTTGTTGTTGGGGTCCTGTTTGATTTCAACCCCGAGGTAGCGTATGGCCCTTGAGCTTCCAACCAACTCCAAGGCTGATGTAGGCCACAACGCTGCAATCTCCTTGTGCATCGCAGCAATGGTGCTCTCATCTCCCAGGTACGTTAGATCGTCCACATAGACAACCAGGATGCCATACACATGGCCGTGCTCCTCATTCCCCTCTTCAATCAAAAGCCACAGTTCCGACTCTGTAACAAGTTGCTTCAGAGCCAAACGTCGCCCACGTACAACAACTCGTATCTCCCGTAGTTTTGCGTTGCGGAACTGGGACCAAATCACCGGTGACTCTCGCAGCCCATATAGAGGTCTCTGTACCATCCATAGACTGTCATCATAGTCACCGGAGTCCTTGATGATCTTGGGAGGGGCTAAAGCATATCTCGGCATGCCTGCTGGCCACTCTGCCAGCAAAAATTGGTGACATCCGCGATAGCCGCGATCCATGCCCTCTCATTTGTCCATCAACATCGTCTTTGTTGATAAAGTTCCCGCAGATCACCATCCGGCACTTGCGTCGGCATTTTCCGCCTGCATCTGCAGGAGGCTTCAGCGTGAAAACACACTTCGCGGGGACAATCTTCAGCTCACCATTCTGCTCCATTTGCCGCGCCCTTTTGTAGGAGATCTTTACCAGTGTACCCGAGTTGAAGAGTGAGGCAACCTCCTTCTCAATGGCTTGGGTCCAACGTTGTAAAACCCGCCGCACTTGCTCCAAAGGAACCGTGTGGATAGCATCCAGATCCCCTTCTAGTTCCTCAAGCAACCGTTCATAGTCCACCGTTGCATCACCTCCTTCACTTGGCTTGGCTGCCTTTAGGTGGATCCTTTCCCGAATCCTCTGGAACTGCATGAGCTGCTTGTGTACCTCGTCCAAGTACTTGCAAACCTAGTCTCTGGCCTCCAGGTCTGGTCTCGTCCTCGCAGCCGAGCTCGCCTTGTGTTCCTTTTTGACATGGGGCTTCACCTCCGCCTTCATCATAGCAAGCCTTGGGGCCACACCCGAAGCAGCCTGCGTTTCTTCCTCCTTAGAGCGGTGCGGGCCCATTCAAAACCCAAGTCCTCCAACAAGTCGATGGCGTCCACCTTCAACTTAGCACTGTCCCGGACGGAGTATCCAACCAACATCCAGCTTGTACCCTTGGTACATGGAGTAGTGTAGTGCTCGCTGGGGGGGTTGAAGCGTTGAGGTCCTTCACTGACCGTCAGCTTAATTTCTTGTCCCCTTTCCTTGACCACAATGTCACAGCCCTCAAACTCTGACAACGGGACCACCACATTTTCTCCAACGTTGTGAGCATCACGATGTGGTTCTGCCTGGGTCCCCTTGAACACTGCTATGCTGTTGCACTTGACGCCTGGGCAGTGTTGTTTAAGGTAGTCAAGGAAAACCTTCGTGGCTCTCGGGTACTTCTTGGTGTTGTTCAAGATACCAGCCACTCCTCCATGAACAAATGCTCCAGAGGACCAAACCACCTCATCTTCGGTCTTGTCACCAAATCGTTGCGGCTTCGTTCCATCTTCAGGTAACAAGTTCGCCAAAGACTCCACAAAGTCCCTCTCGATTCTTCCTTCATTGAGAACCGCTCTCGCGTACTCCTCCACTGGGTCCGTAGGATCGTACACCACAGGCGGGGCGCCCTCCTCCTCAGCATCTGGTTGTGGTAGAGCAGGTAGACCTTCATAGTCCGCAGGCTTCAAAGTAGCCTTCCTCCGCAATCTTCTCTCAGGAGTAGCTACTAGGGCGTGATAGTCCTCCAACTCCACCTCCTTGTCCATGTCAATGTCGATGAGTCCGAGCCTTAGGTTCTTCGTAGTGATAAAGTTGCCCTTGGTCATCATGATGACGCTGCCCTCATTGACGTCTCGACTAGGTCCCAAATACTGGCCAACATCCCAACGACTCTCCAAGTCATATTTTCCACCAACTCCATAAACCTTCTTCTTCACGTGCACACGGGTGCCGAACGGTATCAACACCTTGTCGGGGTAGAGCTGTCTTTGCATCTGGNCGACTCTCCAAGTCATATTTTCCACCAACTCCATAAACCTTCTTCTTCACGTGCACACGGGTGCCGAACGGTATCAACACCTTGTCGGGGTAGAGCTGTCTTTGCATCTGGGACCACATCGAGTACTGAAGTGCCATTGGCCACATCTTGCCATCCAGGTTAGCCATCTTCAGTAATCTCTTCGTGTTCGATTTGGCAAAACGAACTGCTGACTCTGCGCGTCCATTAGATTGAGGAGATTGGCCCTCTGTGTACGTGGTATACGTTCCTCTAGACGCCAGCCACTTCTTCAAGGGTTCCGAACGAAGTTCTCTTGCACGATCACTGTGGACCCTCACCACTGGGCATCCTGTGCCCGAAGGCGCAAGTAAAGGTCCTGCACCGCAAACTACACGTCTTTTGTGGTCCTCGTGCGCAGCGGGCTCGCTAAATAGATCACCTGGTAACCTTCCACGCCCCCAACCTGAGAGAAAACTTCATTGAACTCTTCCATGGTCATCCCAGCTGGTAGCTTGAGCTTCTCCTCAGTAGAAAGTGCTGGTGTTGCTTCATCATCAACAAGCTCCCGACCCGTGTCCTCCACGACCTCTGGTTCAAAGTCTCCACCATGGACTGGTACGCTGTGATCACTAAGCTTCTGGCTGCTGTCATCTGGACCCCCATCTCGTACTTCGCCTCCGTGTGGACCCCCATCTCGNTCCACGACCTCTGGTTCAAAGTCTCCACCATGGACTGGTACGCTGTGATCACTAAGCTTCTGGCTGCTGTCATCTGGACCCCCATCTCGTACTTCGCCTCCGTGTGGACCCCCATCTCGTACTTCGCCTTCGTGTGGACCCCCATCTCGTACTTCGCCTTCGTGTGGACCCCCATCTCGTACTTCGCCTTCGTGTGGACCCCCATCTCGTACTTCGCTTCCGTGTGCACCCCCATCTCGTACTTCGCCTCTGTGTGGACCTCCATCTCGTACTTCGCCTTGTAGTTTGGGAATCACGTACGCTCCAATGAGGGCAAACCGGTAATCAGCATGATCAGGGTCGACACCTCGTTGCCGAAAAGGTCCACAAACGTCCAGGCTAAGACAGTAGCTGGATGGCGTCTTGATCTTCACATGTCGACGTCCTGTGCCACTGGATTCCACACACGTCTTGCAGTTGCGATGGTAAGGCTGGTGGTTGTTGCGAACGTGAACTCTCCACTGCTCTAGCTCTCGATCAGTCAGGGAGCCAAGGAAATTCCCCGCGTCCATTTTGGCCAACCATCTCGTAATCTGCCTCATCTCAGGTTGACTCCTCCACCGGTCAATGGACTGAACAATGGTCTCCTTGAATTTTGTAGTCCACCTTCCTTGTGCCGTTGTAGTAGATGATGTAGACCCACCATATAGTCCAAGTTCGTGACCATCGTTTCACCCTGTCTTTCCAAGAACATCACCAAACTCTTTCCAGGGCCTCGACAACTTGTTGTTCTCCAGGTTCTCCTCCTGAGGGTACACATAGTTCATGAGCTTAGCGCCCTCGAACAAGACAAACGGAGTGGCGAGGCCGTAGTAGTTGTTTGCCGCCTTCGCAACGGTAGAACACCACATAGCCTTAGCCACCAGCTCCTCATCTTGCCTTCCCCTCAATGGTGGTGAGGCCATAATACCACCAATCTTGCCAGTCGCCGCTGCCCACATCAAGGCACGGAAATCTCCACTTTGCTTCCGAAGATCAAAGGCCTTCGAGCGGGTGATGTCCACTTCTACCAACACACAGCCGTCCTCAAGAACCTTGAACCCTGGAGTTGTCGGGAAGGGTCCCGCAAACAGATTGACGATCCATTGTTTCCTCTTCCTTCGGGACAACGGTAAAGCCTTCAAGTAGTTCCAGCCGGCCTTGTTGTCGAGCCTCAGGTCCTCCGCCAAGGCCGCCTTCACCGCGCCGTCCAAGAACTCAAACGGTGATCCCCTTGCTTCCATAGCCTGGAGCTGTGTTGCCCGATCGCCATGCTTCAGGAATCGCTCCAGCCTTTGAGACCACATAGCGGTTTCATCCCACATCCACAGAGCCCTCTGGGTTCATCGATCCTCTGGTCTTCCAACTCCTTGATGAGGTCCAACGCCTGTATTTCCCCGATGATGGGGCAACGTCCCACCACCCTCGGACGGATTGTCCCATGGATGGGGTGATGGATTTCCAAACCCCGACGGCGGCCCCACGTAAGTTCGCAGTTCAGATCTTGCACAAGCGCTCCGAGGGGAACGATCGGAGTTGAGGCATCATCCGGGGTACTCCTGGTAGCTAGCAGAGTGCCCGCCTGGTTCTGCGCCAGCGTAACCTCCTCTCCATTCGCAAGCTGGACCGTGACCTTCTCGGCTTTGTCCACTTCTTCAAACGTGGCCTGACGAAAGGGATGAGAGGCACCGGAGTCAAGTAGACCAGTTCTGCCCTCCTCGTCGCTTCCTGAAGCCCTGGCCTTGGCCATCACATCTCCGAGAGTTAGTAAATTTCACCAAGCCCCTAGAGGCCCCTGTTGACAGACCCACAAGAGTGTGCTGTGAGTTTCGTGTAGGTGCATGACAAGCCGATGGAGTTAAACGCCTGAATAGGCGGTTGGGGCCCGAAATGTAGCAAGGCGGTTGAGTTCAGCGCCTGAAAAGGCGGTTGGGTGCTTGAAAAAGCGGCTGGGCGCTCCAAAAAGGCTGGCGGCGGCAAGGCCGCAAGGGCGATTCAACGCCTGTAAGGGCGCAAGGAATTGTACAGTCTGTATACAGTTTGCTGCTACGTCAATACGCACGTACGTATGTATGCATGCATCTATGTATGTATGAATTCCAGAGCATCCAGCCGGAAAATCGGTATCGTCCATGGACTCTCCATCACAGAATCACATTGTGCAGTTTTCGCAGTTGTTTATTGTACAGTGTAGTACACGTACGTGACGGTACGTGTCGGCGACCGTGTCGGTGGGAAAACAAAAAACTCCAAAACCCTATAAACTTTAAGGCCACTCCCTAATATATGTATATATGTATATATGTATATATGTATATATGTATATATGTATATATGTATGTATGTATGTATATATATATATATATATGTATGTGTATATGTGTATATGCATATATGTATATATGTATATATGTATGTATGTATGTATGTATATATGTAGATATGTAGATATGTAGATATGTAGATATGTAGATATGTATATATGTATATACGTATATGCATATATGTACTTATATTTTATGTAATTTTGTAAGCACATATGCATATTTCGGTTGTGTTTGTGCGCAATGTGATATCATAGATTGTTTAAACGTTTTTTAACTACGTGTGTATCTAGATATATATACACACACACGCATGCGTGGATATGTGTCGCTTGGGCGCTGCACAGGCGGGCGCTTGGAAACGCGTCTCGACGGTGCACCGTTTGCAAGAGATCCCAAGCGCTGCCGCAGGCTTGGGGGACCATCCGGCCGTATAGGAGTTTCTTGGGAAAAGATGGGCGTGCACGGCTTCTTACAGGGGAGCTGAAGGAGGCCAGCGCGACTTCTTTGGCGCCGCCTTCCAAGGCACCGCGTGAAAAAACAGTGCAAAGGACCTGTGCTTTCGACGGGCGGTATGGCCCGGCCCTGCGCTCCCTGCAGCACGGCAACCTCAGGTCATTATCCTGGCCGTGCTGCCGGCTTTTGGACAACCTGGGCCGATGCCGGACGCGGTGAGGTGCAGTGAGTGCATAATAATGGTGCCGCAAACTTTTACGCATCAGGCAGAAGTGCGTGTGTTGGACGCCGAATTTCGACGCTGTTAGGGATGAGACGATACTGACGCAGAGATTCAGGCCTCTTTTGTCTTTACTTATACATACAAGTATGCAATGCACCCGGGTTGCGGTTCTCGATCACTCCTTTGTATCAACCCCCTCCCCGCATGGATGGTCCAGCAACAGGATCGAGATTCCAGTACGTGCAGGGTCAAATACCAGGCGAATAGTTGCCACTGCCACGAATGTTCCAAGACTGTGGCCCCTGCAAGCTAGCTTCCGCTCAGACAGTCACGAAGTCCTATATAAATCAGCCTTCTCCAAATGTCCGTCATTGCAGCACGCGGATCTGATGTTGTCCCCAGTGTGCAGCCGGATCCATCTCGCAGGTTCCGACTTTGCGCTGTCGACCGCGGTGCAGCTCATCCTTGCCGTTGGGCAGGCAAGGCCCACATATGGGGAAGAGAGCGCCGGCATGCAGAGCTTCCGAGGCGGTGTTTCCGAACCCTTGGCTGTGGCTTTCGCTGCACCCACAGCACTCCATGGGTTCGCACACTGTCAGCATCGCTGTCAGCATCGCTCTGCAGGCTCCTCCAAGGCGCCCGTGGAGGACTCAGACCTTGAAGCGCCGCTCTGCGCGGCTCCGCGCGGGCGCTGCGCCGTGGAAGCTCTTCCGACCTCTGCAAGAGAATCTTGGGGGCGGGGGCACCGCAGGCCTCGAATACAGCGGATCCTTTCCGACGACCGGTGGACGCTGAGTCTGCAGATCGAGCTCTTCCAGAACCAGCCGCCACCAACACCCACATGCTATCTCGGGCTGCGCCGGGAGCTTTGAAAGCATGAAAGCATGCTGCTTGCACATCTAATGATGCCATTTTAAATGTTGCTCGAGGCACCGGCACGGAAGACACGGAGGACGACAGCGAATGTGAGGAGGAGGAAGCGAAGGCGAGAGATTGAGATTCTTACAACCCAATCGTCTGTGGCCTTTCCTTAGCCCTCGCAGCAGATCACAGCGTAGGCTCCGCGGTCGGTCTCGTGAGCTGGTTTGTGCTTAGACGGTCCGGGTCCGGCGGGTCTGGTGGGTCTTGGAGGAGCTCCTCGAGCTCCGCAGGGCCCAGCTGCTGCCACCCCTTCGCCCAGAGCCCGAGCCCGAGCCGCCATGTGGCGAGAGCCAGAGCCGCGCTGCAGAGCGCACCTCAGGTCCTGGCAAGAGACGGCGCCGGGGGCCTGGATCGGTGGATCGGTGTTCGCTGTCTTTTTCGCGTTTCCGAGGTTGGACTCCATGCCCTGGGGCTACGGCCACCGCTTGGCAGGGGCCCCCTGGGCGGCCCTCGCCTCGCGGTTGTCAGCTCGTCTGCGCCAGGTCACCATGGTCCAGGCGCGCTGCTCCCTGCAGCCTCGGCCCAAAGCCGCTCCTCTACAAGTTTTTGAAGCCATGAGTCTGAGTATGAGCCTAGGTCCAGCCTGTTGCCCGAGCATCGCATGGACTTGGAGCGAGAGGCACATCTCCACTGGCCTTCGGGGCCTCAGGCCTCCACTGGCCTCCACTGGCGCCGCCTGCGCCTTCTCTGAGGTGCTGTCCTCGGAGTGGCAGCTCTCGGCGGCCCTGGAGTTAGGGGGAGGAGCCGGAGCCGGAGCCACCACCTTCGAGGCGCAAGCGGTCACACACAAGTCCGCGAGGGCACGTGCGCATGCGCACGGAGAGCTTGGCTCCATTCTGTGTCTCTGTCTGTTTATTTGTTTGCCTGTCTGATAGCGTCCACTTGTGATCTTAAATGCGACAGGCTACTAAATACGATATCCACTCGTGTCTCCTAAATGCGACATCTCCAAAATGCGACATCTACTACTCTACAACTTGTGAGCTTCAGCCATGAACACGTTCCCGTACTTTCAGTTCTTTTTCGGATCAGCTCCAGCAGAGCTGTCATCTGGTCCGAGACGACCAGCAATCACCTACGGTGGGGATATACATCCACCACCTCGCCCAGCACGTGGTCGGCCTCGCAGTCAACGAGAGCCGTCTCCGGATTCAGAAGTTTCACATCGGCATTTTGTTGACCGCAGGAGTACCAACAGAGGCAGACCTCGTAGGGCCAGATCCTACACGCCACCACGCTCGAGATCTACTACAAGATCTCCGTTGCCCAGAGTGCGTGTGTTTATCTTTTATAAATTGTCTACATGAGTGGTTGTGCGCTGAGACATTGCTACACACTGTTTACATGAGTGGTTGTGCACTGAGACAGTTCAGTCATGTATTCATGAGTGATTGCGAGTTGTTAGCATGTCACAGTTTTTAGGAGCGCTGCCACCTCTCCCGAGAGTCCCCAAAGTCAACTTTGATGGCAGTACCAATTTGGTTCGACCAAATCCACCACAGCTCGATGCCAATACAGTTGATCCAGCACCCAGAGCAGCACTCACTCGGCAGCAAGCAATGCTTCCGACACCNGGCAGTACCAATTTGGTTCGACCAAATCCACCACAGCTCGATGCCAATACAGTTGATCCAGCACCCAGAGCAGCACTCACTCGGCAGCAAGCAATGCTTCCGACACCACAACCCCAGGCGCCACTACCACGTCCACCTCCACCACACGCACGTCCACCTGTTTTTGCACCTCAACCTCCCGCTCCACCTGCACACAATGTTTTCCCTCCTACACCTCCACCGGTCCCTGTTGTCCCAACACCTGCACCACCTTTGAACACCACATCCAAGACATCCTGTTCCACCCACTCCACCTGCGCCACCTATCCAACCCACTCCAACCGTTCCACCACCACCACGTGTACCTCACCCGAGTGTTCCACCAAAACACTCTACGACGACACCCACACCACCTGTCACCCCCAACACACTTACACCTTCCATCACACCCACACCTACAGCACCAACACAGATCACAAATCCACCAACACCGACTGTGGTTCTACCTGCAGACATTCATGAGGATGTGAAACAACAACAGATGAGAGCAGCGACCCATGGAGTATGTTCTCACATCACGAACCCCGAGACGTTCAATTATTCGCAAGGTCGTCGTGATTTTGCTTCTACGGAAGCGCAGATTTATTCTATGCTGGAACCAACCAACTATTTGGATGTGTTGCAACATACTGAGTCTCTTACACCTGGTGTCAGTGATGACTTCATGGTGGATCAGCAAGTGTTGCATCGTTTTGCGAAGTTGTTGAAAGCCAGCGGCATTAACTATGCCAAAGTACTACAAACCCCTGCTACGATTCACAAAGATCCTGAAGGTGTTAT
>BGNK01006566.1:0-25674 GCA_003297005.1 Symbiodinium sp. clade A Y106 | reverse complement strand
AGAGAGTTGCTACTCTCTATCATTTCCCAGTTCGTGGTTATAGACTTTAGGGAGGTTTTTGGATTAGGTGAGGTGTTTAGCTTTGGGAGGTTTTAGGCTCTATCATTTCCGAGTTCAACGTTATATTATAGATATGAGTATAGGTTGGTTGTTATGATTTTGATTGTGGTATAGGGTGTTGTGTTGATTTGGGTTGAACTTGATGGTGGGGTTTGCTATGAACTCGGGGATGACAGCTTNTTATATTATGGGTTTAGGTTGATTGTTATGATTTTGATTGTGGTATAGGATGTTGTTTTGATTTGGGTTGAACTTGATGGTGGGGTTTGCTATGAACTGGGGGATGACAGCTTCTTGCTAAAACCCCCCCCCCTCCCGCGCGCGGGACGCACACGAGGCGCTCTCACCTAAAACAACCTTCTTCCAGCTCTCGAGTTTTTTTGGGGTTCAAAGTTAGTAAATGAAATCACAGACGTCAGAACATCTTCCGAGGTTCGGCGAGTGATTAGTCAGAAGTACTGACCAAATGCGAAGCAGGATCCACATCTCTCACATGCGTGACCAATTCTTGGAGCACAGCGATGACTCGAGCGCCGGTCTTGGATTCCACCGACTGTCGCCAAGAGCCATCACCGAGGACCTGCGACGTGAGCTGCTTTCAAGACTACACCAGGAGCTACCAGCAGGCAACAGCCAGAAACAAAACCTGGAAGCTGGAGCTGAACACGAGCAACACACGTGGACACCCCGACATCGCAGCAAACCTCTCAAAAGCCGTGGGTTTTCCGAGAAAACAAACGAAACCCGATCGAGAAGAAGCTGTATCCACAGCTGCCCGCTTTTAAAGTGGAAAAGGCCCTTCTGAATCAGCCTACGGTAGCCGTGAAACTCAACAGACAGCATGAGCGAGGACCCGAACGATGCACAATCCTTCGAGCAAAGCCTCAAAGGAACCCATCAACCCAAACCACCTAACCGCCCACCAAAATCAGATCACAACCACCAAATGAGCGATCGACCAAAAGCATCCCGGCCCAAAGCTTGCCTTTCGGGCCACAAGTCACAACAAAACACTGCAGGAAGATACTGATTAGATGTGACACGAATGTTAAGATCAGAACGGCATGTTGAAGATTAGAACGGCATGTTGCACGTGGCATGAGAACACAAGGCAAGGTCTTCTACCTACCCTGCTCCATCCAAAAGAGGGGCGGTCGTGTTGGACGCTGCTTTACTTTGGCTGCCGATGCGGCTCCGCCGTCTTGGGAGATTTGAATCGATGCGGCCATAGTGGTTCACATCGTGCTGGTGGTCGTGGTCTCCTCGGCCTTATGCTTTGCGATCGGTGTACAGCTCAAACCAATGGAGTTTGGTTGTGTTTTGTCAGGCATCTTAGGAATGGTTCCTTGCCTTCGGTGGGGGGGGTTCGCTTCGCTTCTCGCGTCGTGATCGTTGGTGGAGCAGCTGTACTGGTGTGTAGAGATCATATGGTGGCGCAGGGTCGCCTCGGCGTCGTCGTTGTTGTTGTTAGCTCCAGGCAGCAGAGGTCTGGCTGTGCATGGTGGTTCTTATTTTGTTCAATTGGTACCGCTTGGCGTTCTCGTGTAGCATCGCGGACGGATTCTTTAGGGAAGAGCTTGAACCTCTCATACCCCAAAGTGACCTTACCCTACGAGGCGCGAGTGCGCACGTCTCCGGGCAAGCATGACATTGTTGATATTGTGTGAATGCCTTCTGCCTGCTTCAAGAAAAGCTGCACACACTACAATGTACACACTACAATGTACACAATAAGTTGTCCAATGTATCGGAAGCAAAAATCCTGCGATTGTTGTGGAAATGCCGACCACATTTTGCATTAGTATCCGATTCTGTTCGCTCAGAACGGTCGGGACCTCACCCAGAAGCGGCAGAGGCAAGTGCGTACAAGTTTAGAGGATGCGAGGATCTAGCATCATAACTTCGAGAACAGTTCTACGAATCGAAAGGCCAGGTGATATCGCCAGGTTTCTTGGTAAGGGCATGGCTCCTCGCTCCAGTGCGTTTCAGTGCGGCCCCTCTTCCCTCGGGCCAGCTACATTTCGTTTTTTGCACAGAGGTTCAAAGTTGTCAGGGCGTGAAGCATCATGAAGCGATAAAGTGTCCCCGAGCGGAAACAGGCTCTAGTCTCTCCTTCTACGAGGCCCTGCATCACACCAGCTATGCTGACTGGACGATGCAGCGGCACGGCCAAGTGCTGATCTATCGACTCACAAAATTAGGAGATGCAGTAGTGAAAAGAAAATCTGCACCTTGTCCGCAAGATGTAGGGGTATGTCAAAGGTGATGCTCTCCTGGCCGTGATACAAACAAAGCGGGTCTCTGAATGATTGCCGGTTCACTGTGGGGCACTCTTTCTTGCGATGCCTCATCATTGCCAGCACCACCGATGGAGGCAGGCGCGCATCCCCCCGCCACTGCTCGGCCTCTCGTTTCAGGAATGCCTTTACTTCACGGCTTCGCGGCAGATCTCGCGCTGGGGCGGTAGCCTCCAGCCAGAGCCACATGAACTCTGGCGGCTTGCGCCTTGGGCTTGGGCCCCCAGCCATGTCGAAAATCGTGCAAACTACCACTCAGTTGTGACCATGACGGAAACCAGCAAAAAGTGAGTCGTTCGCTGCTGCAGCAGCCCGTGCGACGGAGGCTGACACCCCATCCTTCATACACGTCTCAGTCTGCTGACCTAGAGATCTACCCGTTCGCCGTTCACCCACGAATGAGGAACGCGACTCCAAGTTCGGGTTCAGCACGTGGCCGAGCCCGGGGCAGGAGTGGAGGAGGCAGAAGCCGTGGGCCCTGAGCCGAGGACCTGCGCTCGGCAGACCCTCACACAGCTCCCTTTATGAACCCCCCTTCAAGCCTTCTTTCGATCGGAGCTGAACCAGCGAAAAAAGGGTGAAAAGGGGTCGAACGAGTCTTAGGCCCTAAACCTAACAGCGCAATTCCTTGCTCCTCTCCTCCGCGCTTGAACGAAGTCGAGGGTCGGCGTGCGAAAAACTGCTCTGCTGGCAAATTCTAAATTACTGGCAAACTTTGGCTTGAAAGCCAGGACCCGTTGCATACACTCTGTGGAACCTGGAATGTTCATTGCATGAAGCGCATCAGAGTCTAAGTAGTTTGCTATTGGCTACTGGCGCTTTGGAACGGGTGCATGTCCTAACTGCCGGCACGTCGGCGGCAAGCTCAGCAGAACCATACCATTCTGGGACAGTCTGATTACAAAAGATTTGAAGGTGTGAGACGGGAAAGGAAAATTCCTTTGCAGGAGCTGAAGTCATTATGCTAAGCGGAAGCCGCTTCACCCGCTTCACTCTGTGAGGACAAAGCTGAGTAGCCTTCAAAAATGGCTCCGCAGGCAGCGAAACTGCACTTGTTGGCTCTTTTCCCGGCCATTTTGCCAGTCGCCGCCTCGTCTGCCCCTTGCGAGTAAGGCCACGCACAGCGACGAAGCAAGTGCCGCCGCTACGGCACAGAGTCCTGGAAATTGAAAGCCTGTGAACAAATCTCCGCTCTCCTAACTTCTCTTGAGGGGCTCGCCGAGGCCTGTCCGCAGTGGCACCGCACCTCACAATGTCTCGGTAATGACAAGAAGAGGGTCTGCGACATGCACCACCGCGATCTCTCCTTGAGATGGTGTATGGCTGCGCGCCGCATCCCAGAGTTGCGAATCTGCCTCGCAATTGTAATGTGTTTACATGCATGGACTTGGCCGAAGGCACAAATCACATCTGCCTCTGATAGTCGTTGGGTGGTCCGCGTTGCTCTCTGGGAAGGGCTCGTCTCCTTCACCTGGTCTGATTGAAACTTGCAGTGCGGCTGCGCGGGACGTGCATTTTCATTCTTGTGCCTTCGAGTGTTTTTTTGCCGTCTTTTCTACAGCCGCTGGAGAGTGCAGCAGCTCGTAGCCAATGACCTTGATTGGACCTGGGTAGAGCCGCAACTATTTGCAGCCTGCAAGATCAAATTGTCGAGTAAGAGACCATGCGTTGCCTCTCGACCGTCCTCCGGCTTAAACGACAAGGCAAATCAAAGTCTCAGAACCGCTTGCCCGCGCCTCTAGCCCGCGAAAAGCATCCGCGGCCAACAGGTATTCCATGACCTGACGTATGGCTCGGATCGCGTTTTTGCACCAGCTGGTCTCCTGCTCTGCACAAGCGTTTAAGTTTGCCAAGCATCTTGCGGAGGACATCTTTCACAAAGCTGGGCATCGAGCTTCGTCCGTTATCGGATAGTGCATGGGTTCGGTGATCTGCACCTCCGAACTCCGAACCGTACGCAGAGAAGGGTTGTGAAGGAGCCGCAGGATTGCTTCAATCAGTTTCGAGGAAGCTTGGACCGAGGCGACCATCTCGTCAAAAGCACCATGCTTGCCTCGTATCGCATTTCGCTCTTTCATGTTCTTATGGCTTGAGCCGGACATTGCTGAGCAAGCGGCTCCAATCATCCTGTCAGAGTGACAGTGATGTGGGCTCAGTCTTGCAGTCAACTACAAGAATCGGGAGCCTAGGGGAACCCAGCCCTCCACTTTGGAATGGTGCGCCTCCATGTCGTCCAGCGTCTCTTCCCTGAACTCACCCTGGCACGGTCTACACGGAAGTCGAGCTTACTGCGACACTTCGCTTCGCTTCGCCCACCCCGGCGGGAGTCTGAAAAGATTTCTGCTGCAGTCGGCGGCTCTGCCTGAGATGCCGTGCAAGGCCAGCAAGGGAGGCAAGGCATAGACCGCAAGAGCACTTCTCCCGTTTGGAGCTGCACTCAGGCTGAAAGATCTTCTGAAAGTCTTCGGCCATCGTTTGCAAGGGTTGCGACCTCGCAAGATGAAGCCGAAAGCCTGAGCTCCTTGAGACAAAGTCCGAGGGCCCTCCGAGGGCCCAGCTGATTGGTGCCATTCGCTTCCAATGCTTTCTCCATTTGCTGCGCCTTCGCTCTTCGCTTCGTGTGCCAAACTGGCCGTGAGTTCCGAGGGCATCCGAGGGCCTCCCTGCCAGCTTCTTTCACCGCAGCTGGCAGAACCATCAGGCCTGGGCTGGAGATAACGAGAGCACAGCGAGCCGAGTCGAAGCAAAGCTCCATGCCGTAAGCTATAACATGTCGTGCGCTGGGACCGACCTGGGCCATGGAGCGATGCAAGGCCGCAAGGCCATTGGAATGCGACTCGACGACACGGACACAGACAACGACCTGCAGGTCATGGGCAGCACAGCACCAACAAGACCCCATCACGGCTACCACCGTTACCACCTTTGCCACGGCCAACATAAGCACCACAAGCACACCGATCAACCGAAGCAGAAAACGACCTGCTGCGCTCAAGCATGCCAGCTCGACGTGTGGGATCCAGTTGAAGGTGCGAGTGAGCTTATAGATGATCTCAGGGCATTCTCGGCTGTAACATCTTTCGATGTGCACAACCGGCTCATTATGCTCATTGGGCCTTGGGGATGTTGATGGGTCTGATTTTCGTCTTCTGGCAGCCGAGCCTCGCTGACGACAGCCCGCGTCCAACGCACAGCTGCGAGCGAGCCCTGAGGTCCAGTACATCATTCCCTCACAGATGCCACCAGCGCAGACCTCTGCACCGAGGGATACAGGGCTCTCTACTGTATTTCTCAGGGTATCTGGGACAGAGGTCACAAGCTTCCGCACCTACCCGCCTCAGCAGCCCGTTTCAATGTCGCACACCGTTCCAAAACCCTCTACAACTTATAGTGGTTGCCGTGTTTGTTTGATGATGCGCTTTATTGAACGAGGCTGAGCGCGTGTAGCCAAATCCGCTGGGCCGTATATATCCGTGACTGGCATTGAAATACGTGTGACCCGGCAAGTGCCGGACACTTTCAGGAAGCAGGTCGCTCAATCGCTTGCGATGTTCAGCATCGTCCCTCAGCCAGCTTGGTCACCATGCTCTGAGAACGACCAGAAGAATCGACACCGAAATCTACAGCGTTCTGAGGCAGCGACCCTAGGCGCCAAAGCTGGTATGGGTTGGACACATAACTTCCATCCGGTGTAAAATGCCCGGACATGGGATTGGATTTACCGTCACCTCAACAAACATTCGACCAAGCTTGCCCATTTAGCTTGGTCAACTACAATCACGTCAGTACTTGCGTGGTTTGTAAGCTTCCGACCCGTGCCCATGGCTCCTCCTGCGTATGGGATGTTCTTCACGAGCTGAATGTAATTTATTCCGGCCCCAATGCTGTACCTGCAGGAGCGCGGAGATGGTTGTAAGGGCAACTGCACGAACCACACATATCAAGGGAACAGCGCACTTCAGCGGCTTTTCATGACAGTGCTTCGCCAGAGAGCGGAAAGCTCTGCGAGCCTGCAGCCACAACTCTGCACGCACGCGGTGTCGACAAAAATGTCATCTGCTATGTCGTCTTTAGACCATGGTTTTGCAGCCGTGTCCACATCACACTCAGCCGGGCTGGTCGAAAGGCTGTCGGGCAGAAGCTCTGGCTATCTGTGCTCTGCTGCCGTCGCCAAAAAGCTCTCTGCGTGTGCTTGGGTCGCGTTGGAGCGCTCTTCCGCGTCCGCGCCGCATCGCGCCGCGGCACTCTCTGCATTGGGCCAGAAGCACACAGCAGAGGAGAGGAGAGGAGAGGAAAGGAGCTGTCTTTTCGTCACCAGACGTTTTCGAAGCAAAGCTGCTCCAGAACGCGAGTTCAGCGCAAGCTTACGCTCCCTCTGTCGCGAATCGCCATCTTTGGGCTCGGCGAGCACAACATGCCAACATACGAGCTGCAAGCCTGCGAAGACAGCCCGGCTTTCTGCTCTGAAAGGTGGCCGGCTGCCGGCGAAGGTTCATGGGGCCTGGCTAGAAACTCCACAAGGCCTTCCCAGCTCGGCCTTGGACCTAAGTCCCGAATTCGGAGCTTCTTTTGGAGTTCGGTGGGCCTTGTGATCCACATCGTGGGGGAGCATGCTTTCAACTCAGCCAACATCTTCGGGCCGTAAGGCCAAGGGCTGGAACACGAGGCTCATTTCACAATTTCACCGGTGCACGACCGGCATTCACTCCACACCCAAAGGGTTGCTAGTTAAATTTGACGCCTTCACATAAGGCATGAGCATGTCTCGAAAGCCCATGGCCTTGCGAGTGAGGCCTTCGTGATGACCTTGCGACTCGAATCCAAAGCCCACGCTTTCATCCTCGGCTGCCGATGCAGCCTCTCTTAGGACTCGTTTTCGGCAAGACACACTGAGATGCCGGCATTCTTCACCAGCTGGGTTGCAGCCTCTTCCCGAAAGCTTGGATTCCTCTTCTGTTCTCTCTTCGATTCCGGTTCCTGGGCCTGTAGAGCCGTCTGGTTGCTCAACCGACGCCCGGTGGGATGGTCACAGAAGAAGGCGTTGGACTCCTGGCAAAAACAGGCTCTCTGGCAAGGAACCTCCCTTCCATTCCACAGGTTCCATGGCATGTGTAACGTGTGCACAGGAATGCTTTCTCTAGCGGGCTCTAGCGTGCAGGCAACCCCACCACTGCCCTGACGGGGTGCATCAGCAGTGCTCCCATGGCCTCGAGTACAATCCCCCCAATTGCTTCGTAGTTCTCGCCAGCATGAGTCCAAGGAATTCTAGCCCTCAGCCGATTGGCTGTAGTGCTTCTGCCAGCTTCTGCCGGACATCCACCCACTTATCCCAATACCTGCTTGTGCTTGTCCTGTACCCACATGCCTCGCTCAGGCTTGGTCCGCCAGCTGCTGTTTCCAGTGGCGGTGGACCTGTTTCCACAGTGTGGCCTTGCAAGGTCCCTGACGCTGCAGAGCGTCTTTTCGCCCTGTGAAATGGTGAAGTTGCTCGTTCTCGGCGCCATGCCCAGCTAGATCCGAAATGCCATTTTGCGCGGGTTCGAACTGGCGAACTGGTGACATGTTGCCTGTCTTTGTGATAGTTCTTATACTCTGGATGCACGCTTCGGATAGAGTCTATGTCCCTGATGGCCTGACGTGAGTCCAATGCTTTCGCAGCCGACATGCCCGCGACGCAAATTATGACGACTTTCAGCGATGATTTACCCTTCCGGGAGTCGTGAACGCACCGTTCACTAGAACTACACAGCGCGCCGGTTGAGGGCTATCTATGTGCATCTTGCTTGCTTGCTTGGGAAGCGTGCATCTCTCTCTCTCGCTCTCTCTCTTCTGTATGTTCTCCCAGGCGTAGAAAACGTACGTCGCTCTCTTCTTCAACACGGCCGGGGGAGCGTCACTCGCGATCTCTCTCTCTCTCTTCACTTCACGTCACTTCGCAGGGGAAAGGTCCACAGGCCGTGGACCCGCGCCCAGGCGCCCCCTTCCCCAGTTAGCTGGTGGAAGGAGCTTTATAAGGTCGTCAACGGTTTGGGCTGTTCCCCCCTGTACGGAGTGGTCTGGGTTGTGCGTCCGGCGAGGACTCAACCCTCCCTGAACTTTAGCGCGCGTCCCGGCCTCGTCTCCACGCTCTCTTAAGCTAAGTCCTCGGTACCTCGCCGGACTCACTTGCCCTGTAGACCCTGCGGCTTCCGAGCTAGCTCCCCCTCCTTTGCGCACAACACAAACAACTGAGGTAATGATTACGTAGCAGAGATGACGTTCAGCTCAACAATGAACATCAGCAAACAACTGGCGGAACTAGGGAGCTCACTCCTGAAGACAACTGAAGCACGTACATGCGCTCGTCAGCAGCATGGGCTTCCGCAGAAAGGTTGGTTTAAAGTCCTCTACTTACTCCCGTCCACTTCATGCTAGCAACAACAACTTGTAATTCACAGGACGGCAGGTGCGGAACCAACAAGTCATCACAGTTTGTAGGGGAGATCACATCGTAAGGCGTAAAGAAAAACGGTGGGGGAAGGGTCCCCGGTGCTGAGCGTACGTCCTCAGAGTCTCAAAAGCAGTTGGGCTATGTGGCCCGTAAGTTGTGGCGTGTTTGGCTCCGCGGCCCGTCAGGATTAGGGTGCATTTGCACCAGGGTTGAAGTCCTCTTGCGCCCCAAATGCCCCCCTCTGCTGCTCACTTTCTCTCAGTGCTCGAGTGATATCTCCCCCACTCTTGCCACGGTCTCCCCGTAAGTGATCTTTGCCAGGTCACCGTTCTTGCCCAAATCACGGTCTCTGAGGCGAAGGTGTCCTCCGCCCAGCGTGGTGGTACTTCCAGGTCGCTGTGGCTAACAGGTCAGGCAGGCGGATGGCAAGGTGGTGCCTCCCCCCTTTGCCAGTCTTCCTAGTTGAAGACCTTGCAGTGTCACGGTCGTGGTCAGTGAGGTAGCACTTCGAACTTGCCCTCTTCGATTATTGCAAACCCTTCTTCCGGGCGCGGCGGGCCTCTTAAGCAAAGTNGACCTTGCAGTGTCACGGTCGTGGTCAGTGAGGTAGCACTTCGAACTTGCCCTCTTCGATTATTGCAAACCCTTCTTCCGGGCGCGGCGGGCCTCTTAAGCAAAGTGGCAGCAGGCGTACGGCGTAGGACTCAAGCACCACTGGGAGAAACGGGAAAGCTCCCGTGGAGTAACAGTCCAAGTTAACCCCCCCGCCCTCTTCGATGCAAGGAGGCGGCACAGGCCTCCGAGCAAAGGTGCAGTACTTGAGCCAAAATGGCTACTTTGCTTTGCTTTGCTCTGGGGCAAGAGGGGCAGGCAGCCCCTACCCCCCGTTCACTGGAGCAGCCCCATCCCGTCATTTTGACTGAATGGGCTCGGCTGTAAGAGAAAAGGCAGGTGCCCCGGGAGTGGTAAAAACCCGCCAGCCTTGTGCTGGCCGCTGTGGCGCTCCACTTGAAGGGTAGCGAGAAAAGGTTTGCGTCCCCCGGTTCCCTAATTAGTGAGTTCCCGCTAAAGGGTCGGTCCCTCAGTTTGTCTATCCTGGCTGGTACGCGGAAAGGTATAGGTTTGGCCTTGTCGGCCACTGGAAGCTCTCGGAGAAGGGCGGCTGCCCCATACTATGTAGTGTATTTTGCACTCCAACAAAATTTCCGAGCCATCACCTGCCGCGGCGCTTTCGCCCAGTAGTGCTGGTAACCTTCGTAGTGCCCTTTGTGTCGCGGGCTGTCTTGTCCATCTGAACTGCGAGTCGTAGCACCTGTTGCACGAGTCCGCCGCCTTGCTGTCGGGGTGGTTCCCTTGGTTCGGCGACTCTGGTGTTCCCGGCACTGGTGTCTTCTCCTGGTTCGTCTGGTTGTCGTCTTGGGTGCTCTTGTTCTTTCTCATCCACTCGAACTCCGGGTCGATGGGGTACCCGTCTTGTTGTGCCGTTGAGCCGCCTGGTTGTCTCGTTGGGTTCCCTCCACAGCGGCAAAAACTCCCGAGGCTCGCGCAGGTCCAGCTTGGATTGGGTCTGTCCCTCGTAGGGTTCCCCTTCTGTCTGGGGGGTCGCTCCAGTTGTGGCGAAAGTTGTGGCGAAGGTGCCTGCCAGTTGAGGCGTCCGTGTCCGGGTCTCTGTGCGCGAAAGGGGGACCAGCCTCCGTGGGGGAGCAGCGCGCAAACGGCTGCTACAAGCCGCCGAGGACAGCAATAGGAAGGACCAGGCGATCCTCGCTCGCTTCCGCACCCGGAGCACTACAACGGGAAGGCCCAAGGCCAGCAACGAAGACCAGGGCGAAACCACCCAGCACGGCTAGCTCGCCCCGCGCTACGAGGACCCGCAGAACGACAAGCTCCTCGATACGACCGGAACACCCCGCTGGCGGACTTGCACTCCTGCCAGCACGCCTTCCAGGGCAACTCAGAAGTGGAACCCAAGAGCAAACTACCAAGCCAAGGCGAACAGGCACCACACCAAAGAGGACGTTGAGACCAACACCCTCCTCCTCCTCCCTCACGCTCATGGCTCCAGTGTTTGCCACCCTTCTCTTGCCCTGGTGCTACCACGCATCTCGGGCAAGTCCTGACTCCGTGTACCAAAAGTGGTTCCTGCTTCTTGGTCGCCGCTTGGGCAGGTTTGTGTCGTTTCAGGGGAGGTCTCCCAATTTTTCATGGGGTGAACTTTGCATTCGTGGTGCCCCTGCCCCAGTCACGTCCGTTCCCAGCACGGTGGTAGAGCTGCGTTTCTGGGACGTCGTTCGGCAAGGTGCTGGGCGGTCGGCGTCTGGCATGTGCCTGCGAGACTGCCGTGGCATCTTTGCCCGACCCCTACTCCTGGGCCACCTTGATTTCCTCACCAGGGGTCCTGGTGGAAGGTGACTGCCCCCAAAGGCCAGTTTCAAGGCGGGACTTCAGCAAAACATTTCTGAAGGACCGCTGTCAGCCGAAGGTTCCCACAAGGGTGAGAGACTTGAGCCAAAACGGTGACTCTCTCTCTTTCTTTCTTTCTTTCGCCAGGGCTATGGTGTAGGGGCTTGATCCCTACACCGGCGCGCGTGCGCGCCCCCGACGGGTGCGGGACGAGACGGTTTCATGCATGCCCACGGCTGTGTTTTGCATAAAGGCATCCCTCAGCAACTGGAATACACTTTATTTCCAAATATGCCAGTGAAGTAAGTTACGACAAGGAAAAGGATCTCGTGTATTCGGTTTCGTTGCTGTGATCATATGCGGGAGCTTTCCCCGCTGTGCGTGGGTCTTCTGATTGGAGATCTTTGAGGAGGACAGCTCGGAGGAAACCTCCGGTGTCGAGACCGAGGTGACCGGGTCGTTCGTGGTGATTTTTTCCAGGAGGACCTCCTTGTCCAGATGGCCGTCACCATTGCCAGCACGGCCTGGAGTCACAGTGATCTTGATGTGCCGCAAGGAGCTGGAATTCCGGCTCATTGCCATCCTCAGGAAGGATCTCCGCGGCGTAGATCGGGTCCGTACTCTTCTCGACCGGACAGGAGATCTGATAGAGCTCCTCGTTCGTGAAGTAGGCCTGGTCGATCCGTCGATCTTCTGCCACCAGGTCCTGGTCGCGGACAACCTTGATTTCCTCGGGATCCTTGAAGTTCGCCTTTGCATAAGGACGGGTCAGCAAGGAGACCAGTTGACCGCGGTCCTTTGGGCCAACACTGTTCTGAATCACCGCGGACCAGGTCAAGGCATTCGTGACGATGCATTGGTCAGCCGTGCGATCACCTTGCTCAGGATCATGTAACCGGAGGGGTCCTGAAACGCAGCGAACACAATCCGCCCCAGGAGCGGCCAGCAAAGGATGCAGGCAACGGGCTTGCCATGATCGTGGTGGCCACGGGCAGTCAACAGCAAATTTCAATCCCAGCCTGGAACAAAGGCCCCCTTGTTCTGTGGTCTATGTGCTTCTTCATGTGACCATGATCTTTCGCTAAAAAGCTCCGGCTAAGATCGAACAGCTGGTCTGGGCGAGTGCGGCGCGAATAGATGATCACTAGACCGGGGCGCTCATGTTGCAAATATGTAAGCACTGACTGTCGAACAGGTTCACTGAGCAGATCATCTCCTAATTCAAGATCAAAATCTGACCAGAATTAAACTCATACCGCTTGGCTCTCCGAAAAGATGACGAGGGAAAATGAAATTCTGCAATCCTGCGGAACTGCTTCTCTGACAGACCAAATAATTGCTGATGTAAGCTCGCTCTCGAGCTTCCGCTTGGGCAGGCCCAAGCTTTGATGCCTCTCCAGGGCTGGCGCGGCGGGCCCTTTGAGCTGGAAGCCGACTGGCTTTTTCTTTGTGAAAGCCCGGAACTGTTGCCACTCCAGGAATTGCTGATAGGTCTCGTCGGGGTCGCCTTTCTCCGCTTGGGGCGGTTTCGAGCTTGAGTTGGTGGGCTTCTTGATCGGCTTCGCCGGGCTTGCGGTGGCCCTCGGTGGAGTAGGTCGGCATCCTGCTGTGCCAGCTGCAAGTCCTGCGCCAGGCGCCAATGAGGATGCTCAGATCAACTTGCCGGTCTTGGCATCCGCGACCTCCAGTGGCAAGCGACAGTACTTGCACGTCTTCTTCTTCTGGAATCCGTTGCTACCCGTTCCCAAGACAATGGGGTGCTTGCACTTCCTCTGCTCCTCGTTGAGCTCCCTCATCTCGTCCGTGAGCTTCGTCTTGGCCAAGCTTGGGTCCCGCCAGTAGGGCTGGTGCTCCAGCCACTGAAAGTAGTCGCACCGCTTCTCCGGCTGGCGCCACAGAGGACAGCACCGGAACTGTCGCTGGTAGTTGGGGGGGCGACCTTCCCGGACGCCTACGAGGGTGTAAACGAACTTCTGGACCAAGAAGGTTGGCATGAACTTCTACAGTTCTACATGTTGCCATGGATACCGGCAACATAAGTGTTCCAGCTGCGGACCATCCGGCGGCGATCCTCCCTTGTCGCAGCACGTGGGCACGGTCTGGAAGGAGCGGGTGGACTCTTCATGGGGATGAGATTCGCTGGCAAGATCTTCGGGATCAACAACGGCGGCTTTGGGTGCAGAAGGCCGTCGCCACCATCTACCAGGCCAAGATCGACCCCGTGGCGGAGAAGCGAATGCGACAATTTCCAGGAGTGCGACAGATCACCATGGAGAAGCTTGTTCGTCGGACTCACGAATGCCTCGGTCACCCAGACAACAACCGCCTGGTCCGGATCCTTCGACAAAGCCAGGCTCCGGAGGAAGCAATCCAGATTGCCAAGGATCTCAAGTGTTCCGTATGTTCTTCATATCGCCTTCCGGATGCACCACGACGAGGCGCGCCCCCACGGGAGAGTTTGGCCGTGAATGACCTTGTCGGTATTGACACTGTGCACCTACGTGATCATAACAGCAAGGCCATCCCTGCCATCAACGTCGTCGATTGGAATACTCACTTCCAGCTGGCGGTTCCCCTGGCAGCTGAGACAGCCGAGGAGGTGAGAGTTGCTTGTCGTCAATGGGTCCGATTCTTTGGACCGCCACGGAGATTGATGATTGACCTCGGCACGGAGTAGAAGTCCTCCTTGCGACGGCAAGGCGAACGCGATGGCACCGAGGTAGATCAACGAGGACTTACCGGGCGAGCTGGTGGAGTGTTCAAGGACATCCTCTACAAGGCGATGAAGGACTATGATTGCCAATCTGAATCAGAGTAGCGAGAACTGGTGGACATCACGTGTATGATGAGGAATCGCCTTCTCATTCGCGGAGGTTACTCCCCAATCCAGCGGGTGATCGGTTACTGCCCGAGGCTTCCCGGAGGGCTTTTGAGCGGAGGTGATGGTGATCACATGGCCGCCAGCTTGGCGAAGATTGGAGATGGACCGGCTGAACAGGCCATGAAGATGAGGAAGGTGGCTGCGATTGTCTTCCGCGCGGCTGAATGCGATCAAGAACTTCGTGCAGCCATTCATTCAGGTCCGAGGCCCCATCGCAACCACGAGGTGGGGCAAGCCGTGTTTTCCTGGAGGAGAGGTGCTGGGTCGACCAACGACAGTCCTACTGGCAGGGTCCGGCACGGGTCAGGATGACAGATCTTCCTAGCTGTCTGTGGTTGTCCTTTCAAAATACGGTGATCAAGACAGCCCCGGAACGAGTCCGCCCAGCTACCGAGGAGGAGCCCTTATCTCTTTCAGGCTGGATGAGTGGGATTGCGGCGGTTCGCAAGGACTTCGAAGCCATGCCGAAGCGTGGTTTTGTGGACCTCACCAAGGACAGCGATCCTCCGGAGTTCTCAGATAATGAGATCGAAGCTCCTGGTGAGCCTGAAAGGAACCTCCGCCCGTTCGCCGAGTCCGGCAAAAGACTGGACACTACGAAAGCCGGGCGCAGCCGTCAAGTAGCCACGAACCTGCAGTGTCTCCGGGACTGGGCGAGGTCCCTCTTGCTCCAGCAGGTGAACCTATGGAAGTGGAAGAGGATGAGATACCTACGGACCAGCCGTTCCGGAACCGGCTCCTGACGAGTTGGACCTGGAAGGAGCGATCACGGGAGCTCAGGAAAACAAGAGAGAATTGGAGGTGGCCCCAGAGCCGCCCGGCAAGCGAAGCCGGATCGAGTTCCTCGAAGCCTACAACCTTCAGCTTCAGGCGCTCATGCGACAGCGCCAACGGAAGGAGAAAACAGCCAAGGACTTTCAAGGAAAGGACGCGGGGAGACTGCAAAGGGCGATTCAGAAGGAGATCCGCAACAATCTGGAGACGGGAGCGTACCGCCTTCTATCGCCGAGTGAGTCGGAAGCTGTACTACGAGATAAACGGGAGAAGGTCATGAATTCCCGATACGTCTTGACCAAGAAGCCCCTGGAGCCTTCCGATGTTGCGGCCGCCGCCGTGGAGGACACCTTGTTAGAGGAAGACGGTACTGGGCCTCACAAGGCCAAATGCCGTCACGTGATGCAAGGATTTTCAGAAGAAGCGGCCGCAGAGGTGGAAAGTACCACCCCACAGGTCAGCAGGGACTCCGTGATCTTTGTCACCCAGGTGCTGGCGTCCATGGGCTGGGTTCTTAGACTTTACACAGGCCTTCCATTCGGGTGACGCCATCGAGCGAGAATTATATCGAGAAGGAATCCCTGGAGCTCACCCCAAGCAGCTACTTCGCTTGCTGAAGACTTGCTACGGCTTGACGGACGGACCACTGGTTTGGTACCGACACCTCTCGCGCCGGCTAGTTCAAGATTTCGGTTATGTTCGAAGCCTGGCGGATCCGTGTGTTTTCCTTCTTCACCACAAAGGAGGTCGAGATGGCCCCTTGGATGGCATTGTCGGTGTGACGACAGACGACCTACTTCACGGAGGCAATGCACGCTGTTGGAAAATGATCGAGCAGATTGCGGCAGAGTACAAGCTGGGGAAGAATCAGTCTGGAGCGGGCCGTTTCACGGGCAAGGACATCAAGTTGCACGAAGACGGTTCCATTACCATTGATCAAGCCTTTTATGTGTCCGATAAGGTCCACCCGATAAAACTCCCCCGAAACCGTAAGCAACAACGATATTCCAAGTGCACCCCTTCGGAAATCGAGCAGCTGTGCAGCCAGTTATCAGATCACGGGCCACCGTACCACCACCATGTTCTTATCTCCTGATCAGGCGCCTGACAAGGATGAGATCGCCGATGTGTGGTTGGATGCCCATGGGATTGGGTTCTGAAGGACCAGCCGTGGACAGGTTGTACAGCTTTTACCAAGGCCAAGGAACCAAACAGTCAGGTCCCTTCGTCGAAGATCCACAGCAGTCTTACGCAGCTCCAGAACTTAGGGTGCCAGGCGGGCCAGATCATTTTATATCATGATTTGGATTTGGCCCAGTGCAGCGTTCCTGCTCAGACTACAGTGGCCTCCTGGAAGAGCTTCAAGCTCAAGAGGAAGGTCGTTGGCACACTGGCTGCAGAGGGCCAGGCTCTTCAATCTGGGATCGGTGCGGCGCATTGGCACCGATTGCTTTTTCTTGAAGCTTTCCACGGCATGATGAGCGCCGATGACTGGAGAAGGGAACCGTGCAAGCTCCCCTTTGTAGATGCTATCGACTCCAAGAGCCTGTACGATGCAGCCAGCAAACTCCCGGCAACCACGGCCTACATCAGTGACAAAAGGACGACCATTGATCTTGCAGTAATTAAGAGCGGTGTACAGCAGACTGCCGGGACTATCCGGTGGATCGATACGAGGGCTATGATAGCTGATCCTTTGACAAAGCATCATCCCGGCCACTACCTTCGACACGTCCTACGGACAGGATACTGGTCGATTGTTGAAGAAGGCACTGCTCTCCAGCGAAAGGCTTTGGAGAGACAAGAATGTCATCAATTGTTTCTTGTGGTTGGAAACAGAGTTTCTGACCGGTGTGAACTTGGTTTGTTCCTTTCAAACAACAAGAGCAATCAGCATCTCCCTTCAGTCTTTGATAACGAAGATTCGAACCGACGGCTTGGCTCAAGTTGTCCGAGCAAAACAAGTGATGGTTTGCGTGCGAGTGCTGCCACTGTGTCTTCCCGACACACTAGGGATGAGGTCTGCAGGTCATGTGTCATTCAGGTGAGCAGACATTAAATGGAGGGAGATTCCTTGGCGAATGCACACATCATTTTAGGGGCGTCCCCCTTCCAGCAAAAGTTGTGAAACGCCAACTGACCTTGAGGCCTGCAGGACTGGTCAGAAACAAGAAAAAGCGAAGCAGCTAACGATGGACTAGGCTGCTAACAAAACAGGCGCGAGTCCTACCTGAAAGCACTCAGGTCGTTTTCGGCGATTGGGGCGCGGAAAACTGAGAGCCTGTTCGGGGCATAGCGTGGCGACCAAGCGGGATACAAGAGCAGTACACAGGGCTACAGAACAAAAAGCAGGTTTCAGTACGCCACGGGTTAACTGGCAAAGAGGGTCCTTACGAGCAGACATCTGGCTTTCAGGGCCTGGCCGGAAACACTCTCTCTTTGCTTTGCTTTGCTCTGGGGCGTGAGCCAAGGGCAGTCCCCTTGACTCGCGCTTCAGCGCAACCCCATCCATCATTTGGACAAATGGGCTCAGCTGTAAGAAACCAAAGGAGCTGGTGCCCGGGCTGTACGTGGAGTTTGGTGCTCTCTGGACAGTGGGTCCCCGCTCAAAGGGTCACAAAAGCTTCAGCGTCAGGGGGGAGCAGCCTGCCTGAATTATCGGCCCTCCACTCTATGATGGTTGGGGCACACCACATTGAGTAATAGTGAAGCAAATGCAAGCCCCCGTCAGCAAATTCAGTTTTGCTATCATGGCTGGTGCTCGGATACTATGTCTGTGTGGCCTAAGGCCATCAGTGAGTCACTGTAGAAGGTCGGTTCTCGCAAAAGGGTTGTTTTACTGTTGTTACAGGTGCCCTTTCAAAACTTTCCGAGCCTTCACCTACCGCGGTCAGGCCCGTCAGTAGATCTGGTGCCCGCTCGTAGTCTTGTGCCCTTTGTCCTCTTCGTCCATCAGTGTCGCCATTCGCAACACTTGCTGCGCTAGCCTTCGCCGAGGTGGTTCCTTTGGCTCTGCCACCTTGGTGCTTCCAGGCAGTGTCGCTCTTTGGCCAAGTGGGCACCTGAGCTGGTGGCTCAGCTTCCCTTGTGTCTCCATGGGCCCGCCCACCATCTGATGATCTCATTCTCGGTCTCCCTGCCACTGTCACGATCATTGGTTTCATGGTGTCCTCCGCCCAATGGGGTTCTCGGTTAGCGTCTCTTTGGTGTCGCTGCTGAGCTGGTACTGCTGGGTCTGCGTCTGCACTAGGTCCCTCGCTTGCACGTCCACGGTGTGCCCCTGGTTCAGCTGGTGCACCAGGAGTTCCACAAACACNGTCTCTTTGGTGTCGCTGCTGAGCTGGTACTGCTGGGTCTGCGTCTGCACTAGGTCCCTCGCTTGCACGTCCACGGTGTGCCCCTGGTTCAGCTGGTGCACCAGGAGTTCCACAAACACGTGGCATGTGCCTCCCCCTACTTTCGGGCCACCCACTTCAAGAAACGGGGCCGATTTCAGGTTTGGACTTCGCTAGGCTCACTTGGGGCGGAAGCTGCGAACCTGCGGCTTCGGCGTAAGACTCAAGCCTACCCCCGCTCGAAGGGACGTCCACCCAGCAGACCTGCTGCTGCGAACAGCAGGTCCGCAGGGCCACCCTCGAGCGCCCCCGCAGGGGGAAGCGGCGGATCGACTTGAGCCAAAATGGCTAAACACTCTCTCTCTCTCTCTTCTTCTGCAGGGCTTGAGAGGCGTGTCAAGCCTCTCGGCCACATGGGCCCCCCATTTGTTATGGGGCTTTTGGAAAGGCGTGAGAAACGATACGAGTCCCCCTGATAGAGCAGTTAACTTGATTGGACTATAAAAGTGCTGTCGATCGGTTTTGTTGACATCACATTACAGTAGCAGTGCGTCCCCCGAACAGTGAGATTGAAACTACGCATCTATGGAAGGAGTATGAATGTTGTACTCGAGGACGCACTGTGTGACCGCTCCACGGTCGCAAGGACTGGTTTTTACAGCTCGCACTGCACATGACAGCTTGATGTTCTTCAGGACAAGTAGTATACTGGAAACATTTATGCTGGGTCATTTGCGGTAGTCATTTCGCCTTCGTTGCTTGGTGGGGTTCCTTTTTCTCAGAAAAACAAAACAGCTAGTGTCAAGGAAAGGCCTTATCACAGACATTCTTGGTTCCCCCATGCTTGCAACATAAGGAAGGCGACATGCAAACGAGCTCACATTCAGTTCAGGGTGCATCCCCAAAGTTTTTATGGGATTGAGACAAGAAGCAATACGGCTAAGCTTGAGGACCATGACACAAGATTGGTTCTTTGGGGAATCACACGACCGCTCCACGGTCCAAGGGCAGTGTACATGGCAATGTCGTTGTCTCGGAGTATCGAATCTCTCTCTCTCTCTCTTTTTCAGGCTCTAACTCTCTCCCAGCACTTTCCCCCACGCGCCATGAAGTGCGGCAGATTCATAGCATCGTGCCAGCTAGCGAGTGCCTCGGAATCGAGGGCCAAAGAGGCCACGTTGTTCGTACATAGACCCTCTTTCCGACCCAACCGCGGAGAGGAACAACGCTGCGCAGCTGTCAGCTGTCTGAGTGCCTGTCGATCACTGTCTTTCCCGCTGCTTCTGGCGGACAAACAACCTGCAACAGCTTGGGAGACTCGCCTCTGTGGCTCGGTCCGGGCAGCCTTAGACGTCGTCCACGCCTCGTTCTCGAAGACACAAGGCAGGTGGCCTCCGTAGTATCGGTGAACTTTGACCTCAGCTCCAGCTTCCCAACGACCCTGGCGCTGCTCCCCAAGCAAAGCAACTCCATTGGTCCATGGGCCCTGCTCGTGGATCCTTGGTGCACTTCACCTGGCATCTCCCGCAGCACAACCATAAACAGAGGCTTTTTTCGCACGGAGAACCTCAATGTCTTTGCTCGTGAACTGTTTGCCGACACCGGCGCACTGCTCTCCGGTGACCTGCTGCGCAAGATCATTCCAAAAGCAGGTCAGAGCCTAGACTCTTCTCCAGACCTCATGCAGCGCGATCGTAAAGCTGTAGTAACTTCCAGCAACCTGGGAACGGATTCTTGGTGGGTGTGCCCCGCGGCTTCGAATCCCCATCGACAAGCTTGGGCTCCCGTGCCGCCCCGTGCGTCGCCCAAGCGAAGGTGTAGGAGAGCCCGACGACAAACCTGTCGCCCTGGCTGCGGCTCCGCGATGCTCCGCCATGCTCCGCCACTTAGATCCACCGCCCTGGCTACCGTCGCCCGTCGCCCGCCGCCTCGAAGGGCTGCACCCAGAAAGCACCGTACTCGACGGGCATGATGTCTAACTCAATCTGACACGAGCCGACCTCACAGGAGCTCCAGCTCTCACAGCCACGGAACAGCAAACATGCACTGCTTCGTAAGTGCTGAGAGGCGCTGAGGCGCTGGCCATCTTGTTTGGGTTGGCTGCGTCCATCAACATTACCTCGAAGCTGCACAGCAAACGGTGGAAGAACGCTCGGCTTTGCAACATGCAGCTAAACCAACCGCGCGGATCTGGGCATGTCTTTAGTACCCTGGCTGTCGCTGCAACGTCTTCAAGAAGTCGGTCGTCAAGCCATCACTAGCCACGACTTCGTCATGCAACATGTTGGCGGGCAAGGTCACGAACCGGATTCAATTCTGCTTCTGACCCCACACTCAAGCTGTATCTGAGCACCGGTGCCTGCGTCGGAAGGGTCTGCATGGCTTCCCTGGACCGGGATCAGAAGCAAAACACTACGTACCCCGGGTAATATGTGACTGGATGCATGATACTAGACGAAGCAGCGGTACATCAGCTGATCTGCGACCGATTTCACGTCTGTGGATGTTGTCAGATTAGCGCTCCAGGACAAACTTGTGCAAGTGTGCATTTCGTGGAATTTGTGTTCCGCTGTGCCCAAATCTTGGCCATCGGTCGAGCGAGACGACGACGGGTGCCATGCACATTCAATCTCGCACATCTCTATTGCAGAGTGGCTTTGCCCATCAGCCTAGCATCCAGACCTTGAGATCCAAGCCCTGCACTTCCGTTCGCTTTCCAAGTCCTCAATGCTCTTGAGAGGCTTCTCCTTCCAGATCATGCAGCAACTGCCAACGTATGAGAGCATGAACACATCTGATGGCACCTCTTTGATGTTCGTCTGAAGAATCGTACCAATGGCTACGATAGTGCCGTTCGCACGGACCGCGACTTTGTTCTGCACCCTCGTGACCAACGATACTCTTTGCGAAAAGCAGCCTGCGAGAAACTCAATGGCCTTTGTTCGTTGGCAGATTGACCCTTCGCGAGGGCAGCGACCGGCTTGGACAGCCAATTCTCCTAGGCTCCGGCACACTCTCCCTTCCCAGCAAAAGGAGCATGAAGACTCAGCCGTGCACTGTGAACACGGGACCGAGCTCCCAGATCGTATCGCTGGTAAACAGCTGATTCTCGCCAGGAAACCTTTGAACACAGAATGCAAAGACACATAAATTGCAACTCAGTTCCACAGCAAGTGAGGGCCCCAACTTGGCTTTCAGTTTCGAACCTGTACAGCAAGCTAGATTGTTGGTCGGAGATGCAGCAAAGATCCCACACATCGCGAAAAGCTGAGAATGAGGCACATTTCGCGTCCGTTGTGGCATAGGCACAGCTCCAAAGTCTTGCGATTCTGCACGAGGCAAGTCGTTGCTGCAGTCTACGAATGTCTTGGTGCACGAGGCCAAACTACTAGCACCAATCCGCGCCAGAGAGTGACTTTAAGTTCGACGGGAGCCCCAAACCCGAAGCTAAACAACGTAAGGTGGGGGGCCGAAGGGGGGAAGATAGGAGGGTCCTGTAATTTTAAGAATAACTCTGAATACAGGCGACACCAGGCAAAGATCAAGCAGGCACACAACAAACTGATGCGTTTACTCCAAATCGCTGCCTCTTCTTGCGCCACCACTTTTTGTAGTGCTGTCTGACAAAGCAAACACATCATTTGCAGAACAGGGGCAGTGGTTGTGCAAGAGCTCAGGCCCGCTCCGCAGAATGGTCGAGCGTGAACATTGGAACACGCACGCTGATACTTTGCATGTTAATCTCCAGCTCGCTCAAGGCATTCGCCTGTGCTGTTGCGACTTTCTGCTGCAGGTATGCTACTGCAGTAGAACCAGTAGTTTGCACCGACAAGCAGCTGTGGCTTTGCATGCTGGCTTACGAAGCGAACATGCCTGGAAGTAAATGCCCAAGTCTACCACCACTTCCTCCAATGGCACCAGATCAACCGCTCATGCTGCTGCTCAGAACTTGCGAGGACCTGGTTGCCGACCACCATGCGAACTTGCGTTGGATGCGGCTCACACCTTCCATACTAAATCGTGCTGCCACCCGGAGCAAGCTTTCGCCAAAGATATACAAGACTCGTGCTTTCCGTTCGCCAGCTTCTGGCAGACCTAAGCATCCAGCGCACACACACACAATCTCACACGCAGGCACATAACATTGTCCAGGTAACCCATCGACATCAGCCGATATTAATCGGCTTGCATTTGTGTTTTGAACCGATGGGACATATTGTTAAACTAGACAGGCAAGTCACTTCAACCAAATTGGGCCCACACACTGAACCGAAAGATGGCAGCAGTTCTGGGATTCTGGCAATCTCACCGGTGGCCACGGTTTCCTGCAGTGGCAGAATGTTTCACCGACCCCGGCATGTTCCCGCAGCACACCGCGGCCTTGCCATCTTTCAGCACGTCCACCTCCAAGCACGCACCGCCAGCTCCATTGTGCTGTCTTCTTGGTAAGACTCCAGAATCGCAAATGCCTTGATGGGATCTGTAAGAAGCCGATTCTGTGTCGTCGGCGGAAACTCGAAGATCTGCGGTGCTGAGAACAGTCCCCCATGATGTGCAAACGGACCTACAGGACCCAAGTCAAAAACTCCAGGAAAAAGGACACACAAATCAAGTCTCCACACAAGTGCAGCGGAAGGCATCCCCCGAGACCCAACTTTGCGACATCAGCAGCAACCTACAAAAAAGTGTGGCAATCACCTCTTCGGCCAGATTCTTCAAGGAAAACTTTCGTGTCACGCTAGGGGACGGCTGTCAGTGCTGCTTGCTGTTTTTGCTCTTAAACGCCATGCTGTGCAAGGCAGAGCATCGTGCCTCGACCTTGTTCTGGAAACGAATGACTCCGCCAACGCTCACTTGGCACGCCCTGTTTACATGGCAGGAAGAATCGAGTTCCTGGTATGCCCAAGTCAAAGAAAATTCGCAAGGAGGACGTGGTCTTGTATTGCCCGTTGGCACCTCAAGCTAGGTGGGCCGACATGGCAAAAGAGCGAATGAGAATGAAACGTGCATCGTCACTGAGTCTCTAGCTGATCTTCAAGGCGAAACAGCTCCCAAACGGAAGGCCTGTGATCAAGACTTCATAGGCTTGAGGCAGACATGATCTGTGTCATCTCCCTGAGATCGCTGCCCACTACACGATATGGATAAATGGCGAGCTCGTTCGTCTCGGACCTACGAGCACAACGCGTGAGAAAGCAGCAGACTTCCTCATCGGGTCCAGGCCCTCCGAGCGGGTCATCCGATTGCTCCGTGATGGAGATGTTGCAGTACGGCCTCTGAAGCAGTGCTCGCTTTCACATCACAGCTCTCCGAACTTGAAGCCGCGCCTGAAGCCGAAACCCAGCTCGACATCCTGCAGAAATCCGAAGCCGCCCTTCACCCAGATCTCGGCAGCAAGGCGCAGTTGCAACATGATGCTATGCAGCCCGTGCAACACTGGCAAACGTTCCACGGAATCAGTCGAGGAACCCGAGCAACTTCCCCCGAGAAGGCTTGAAGCAACGTCCGGGCATCATAGCAGTCACCATATTATTTGCAGAGCATGAATGTACATGCCTGCAGAACACATCAGGACACGGAGGCGAATGGCCCGGCGCTAGTCTGCACACGTAGCTCTGGTGTTGATTCGCTCAGGAAAGGTGCCGGAAGGCACAAAAACAACCGAATGAGTCGTTCAAGTAAACAGAGTATTTATACATACATACATACATACATACATACATATTATACCGATGCGTGTGATATATGCATACACTATGCACGTGTCCTTTTCGAGAGAGGCATCCATTTGGCTTTTCTTCGCGTCGGACAGTATGACGTTCACAGAACTTTCGTCACGATGCCTTGCGCACATGCGCCAATCAGCACACGCAATCAAACCCTCAGCGATTCACGAAGGATCGCGAGCGACATCTATATTTGATCAGGCGTCTGGCATTCCCGGCCCCCCTCCCAATGGTATGGTCTGGTAGGGGCGAGGGGGGGGGNGGGGGGCTGGCGTGTGCGGACTGGGGTCGGGGGCTGTTGTAGCCGCAGCTGGAGGGTGGGGTGCTGCTGGTGGGGCGGCAGAAAGGGCCGGGATCTTGCGCAAGCCCTACGCAAGCCATAAACCCTGCAAATTAAACTTGTGTCCCTCCTTCGCTGTCAGGAATCTCGCGACAATCGCAGCTTGTGGAAGCATCAAAAGGCCCATCGGGTGGGCTCCGGGGTCCCGTAGTGCTCTGCTGTGCCGATCCATTCTGATCCTTGCGAACACATCTACACCTTGTTTCCCCAGCTCGACCAGCCGCGCTACTGCATCCGTTACCACTCGCATGGTAGCGGAGCCGGTCTAAGACGGAGGCCGGTGTCCGGAACGATCCAGGTCAAAGGGCTTCTGGCATACGCCCCGAAGAATCATGAGTGGAACAGCGGAGCAGATACCTGCAGCTGCTGGAGCTGCTGGAAGGACAAAAGAAGGCATACCCACATGGGGCGGCGATGCTACGACTTTTGTCCACTACCAGGAAGCAGCCCTCCTATGGGAGCAGTCCCTCACGTGGGAGAAGAGGTACACAGCAGGACCCAAGCTGGTGCAAGAGCTGAGCGGCGCAGCAAAGCGCCTGGTTGCTGGTCAGCCCCCGGGCTGGGTGGCTTACCGTGGAGGAGTGGCCGTCCTGATGGAGCACCTCCGTCGGGCTCTTGGAAAGCCAAGAGTCACGGAGGTGACTGACTTGCTGGCTGCCTACTTCAAAAGCACATGACCCGCCCCAGGGAGAGCCAGTACCGGCCCTGGTCACGGCAGTGGACGCCGGCGACGGATGAGACCCCAGCGGCCGAGACGGAGGCCACGGAGGCCACTGGTGATGGAGAGGCGGAGGCTACCACTCGCGCCTCAACCCAGACCGAGGATGATCCGTGGAGCCGGTGGTATGGATGGCAAAACCCCACAGGATGGAACAGGGCGGATGGTCCTGGAACAGCTCTTGTGGACAGAGCTGGAACTATCACCTAGTGACCTAGTGCTCTGCTGTGCCGAGCCATTCTGATCCTTGCGAGCACATCTACACCTTGTTTCCCCAGCTCGACCAGCCGCGCTACTGCATCCGTTACCAGTCGCAAACCCTATAACCTAGCGCGTGCTCCTGTTTTATTAAACTGTACTTTAAACCCTACACCCAACCCTAAACCCCGCCTAAATTCAGGCTCTAAGCCTAAAGCAGAACATAAACCGTCAACCCTAACGAACCTGCACCACAACCCTAAGCCCTCGTCGACTCGAAGCCTTATACTTCTTAACCCTAACTGTTGAAGGTGTTGGCCCTGGGTAGCCATATACCCTTGCAGCAGAGTTCGCGCAAACTGTTTTCTATGGCTAGGCGCAGAAGCGAATCAGGATCTAAACGACCCAACAAGGGACAAAAGCAACACAAGTAAGACACTAGCAAGACTGTACACTTTACACTGCTAGCGTACACTACTTACACGTGGCTCAAGAGGGTGTACCTTTCGTAG